>JAGFNK010001048.1:0-15707 GCA_025769875.1 Russula earlei
TGGCTAGGAAAAACCGCATTTTTGTGTGATTTCGACCGGTTTGTATGAGTAGATCAACGTAGAATTGGAGTTTTCCTATCTTATTCGGTGTTCCGTCGACGTTTAGCAACTCGCGAGGTTTTTCCATGCTTTTTATTGGTAATTGGAGTTCTTGGGCGTATTGTTGGTTGAGGAAGTTTTCGGTTGCTCCGGAATCAATTAGTGTCGTAGCTTCAGCCCTCTTAGTGGCAGAGTGTATGTAGAAATGAATAGTCATTGATTTTCTGTTCGACATATACACTTTGTCATCTAATTTCCTAATCCAGGCCGCACGGATTAGGTTGAGAGAAAATCCGAAGATGAGGCTAATTTTTCAGCGAGTTCGCATTTTTGGTCCGCAGTGAACGCATTCAGTTGTGCGCATGCAGCACTAACCGGGTCAGACAGAGTGGTGTCAGCATAAGTGGTTTCTGTCATGGCTTCTGTCGTAGTTTCCCAGTCGATGAGATTGGCTTGCGAGTTGAGGCGTTTGGGACAGTCGCGCGTGTAGTGGCCGGTTTCACCGCATTCAAAACAACTGTTGTTTCATTGTATGCGTGGTTGAGTATTGTTCATCTGGGCCACTCGACCTCTGAATCCTCGTCCTCTCATCGGTCTAGCTTGTCGTGGCATTCGTGCACGGTCTAGGTCCATTAGTACGGGTTGGTTTGCCATGGTTCGTGGCGCATTGGATGAATTGAATCGGGGTTGTTCATTGTTATTCGTGGTTCGTTGAGTGAAGAACGGTTGTCGCTGAGTGTATGTGGGTGGCATACGCCAGTTTCCCATCGGCATATGTGTGGTGGGATAGTATTTTGTGTGCTGTTCATAAGCGCGTTTCTTAGTTGTTGCGCTTTGGTGATGTTGATGGCTTTTTCTTTTACATCTCCGTAGCTTTGTGGTATCAGGTGCATGAGTACGTCTCCGAGTACAGATTGCATCAGGCCTTTGAGAAAGAGGCGCATGACGGGTTCATCTCCTTGGATGTATCCGGCTTCCTGTGCTAGTTGTTCAAAGTCCGAAACGTATTGGTCGATGGCGGGCCATTTCATTTTAAGGTTTTCTATGGTTACTCGTGCCCTTTGAGCCCGTTGAGTATCCATAAATTGAGTTTGGAACTCGTCTACGAATTGATCCCATACAGCGGGGATGTTATCAGTGGCAGGGTTGAGACCGTCGATCCAAGCTCCCATGTCGCGAACCCATCCCTCGACTACTGGCCCTTCGATACAGGTGAGGGTGATTACCACTTTTCGTATTGGTGAGTCGAAGCCGGGTACACCTATGTTGCTTCGAAAGTAGGCTTTCACTCCTTCTATGAACCGCTCAGTGTGGCTCCGATCCCCGTCAAACGTTGCAGGGAGGTTTCCTGAAACTTTGACATCGGGATTGATAGGCACTACATTCTGCAGTTGTGGTGCTGGTGCAACAGGTGCAGGTGGTCCTCCGGGGCCTCCAGGACCTCCTGGACCTCCAGGGCCTCCAGGTCCTCCTGGACCTCCGGGGCCTCCTCGTCTGAGTGCGTTTTGTAGTACTAGTAATATTCGTGCCGGGTCTGCAAGTGGCGGAGCCGCTGGTTGTGGTACAGCGGCGGCGGCAGGTGCTGCAACTTGAATTACTTGCGCTGGTGCGGCTGCCATGGATAAGCCTGGTGTAGGTGTAGCAAAGGAGAGGGTCGTTTGCATAGTAAGGTCGATGTGAGGGAGCGCGTGTGATGAGTATGGTGGTGGTGTGTCGAGTGGTGGTATGGGCGCGTGGCGAATCTGTTCGTTGGTGGTGGCATCTTCTTTGATGTCGTCGGTTGACTCTTCTGTGTCGCTAGGTTCTTTGGTTCGTCCTGATTCGAGGTGTTCTATGTCTTTCTGTCACCGACTGGGGGCGGTGTCGCTGACAAATCGTTTCACGGGCGAGACGTGCGCACAGAGTCGAGCGAGACAACGAGTTCTCGCGAGAGTCGGGGATCTCGGTGATGACACAGCAAGGGCTAGTGTGTACCGCGGAGTGGAAAGACAACAAATAAGTCTTCGCGTCTGAAGACTTAGAGGATAGAGGAGACTTCTGAGTCGATTGCTTGATTCCCTGCAAGCCTACAGTCCCGAAGCTGAATCCAGTGATATTTCACAAGAGAACAAGCTTAAGGCTTGTTCTCTGTTACCGACAGGTTTATATAGATATCTGTATCCTATATCAAATGGTAGACATGAAGTAGTAGCGAGGCGATCGAAACTGGAACACGCTGGAAAGTAATGGTACATGCGAGGCTGAACGAGTCATATGAAACGTGGGAAGTGCGAGGCTGTCTGGGTAGGCTGATCCGGTTGCCGGTTTGGTCCGAAGGACCAGTATCTGTGACACTTTCCTTCTTTTTCCTGCGAGTAATCGCTGGTCTTTGGCGAACGAGAGCTCGTAACAATGGTTCTCGAGATAGTAGATGGGTACAGCGTTCTTGTTAATCACCTTCCTTCCTGAAGGGCAGTAGATGTGATGTTCAACAAATGTATAACCTTTGTCGCCTTTCGTGATCCAAAACACGTATGGATTTGCCAGTGCGTCGTCGATGGCAGGTGGTGGGACAGAGACGTTACTGTCACTGCTCATGTCACTTTGATTGTTGTTGCTGATCGCGACTTCTGTGAGTGCTTGCTCCAGTTTCTCCAGATTCGAGTAGAAGAAGTCAAATCTAATGTCACCGTCACTTGGAGTAGCGACGATAACGAGAGACTTGAATAGTGTTCAATGTACGAGTAAGTGTTCCCAACGCTTGTGAGCGGAAATGAGACTGTGATTGAGAGGCTACGAGACTAAGAGACAGGAGATTTGACTTGGGGTCTACATAGTGTGCAAGCTACATGTTATATACGCAAACACGGGAATACTTCGGTGCCACATCTTACTGCCAGCTCTATGCTTTGCTGGCATGCTTCGGTTCTCATTGAGCTGTCAGCATTAGAGTCGTCCAACGCGGCGAGCTCCTGTGACAGGCCTCATCCTCAGGCAGCCACTGCTTATCGGAGAAATGGAGCTTTAGGCTGCTCTTCCCCACGGACAAGTTTCTGATGAGGAGCAGCATGATGTTGATGAGCTCTTGCGACTGCACCTGCGAGTGTGAGCGTGCTTGTGGCGTCGTGCGATCGCGTGCATTTTCGTGTCGTGTAGTCGTGTGCCATGCGAGTGGCCAGCTGTCATCGGTCAGTCAGACTTGGGTTGGTGGCGATTTCGCGGGGCTTGTAGAGTTTATGTTGCCATACACTTGCACACGTGTCGAGATGAGCGTGGGGTATTTACGTTGGGTGTTGGGAGACAGAGTGGTGGCATGTGTTGTGTATTGGACTGGTGAGTCGGCACGTTTGGAGATGCCGTTGTAGAGGGCCGTGGTGGTAGGTAGAGGTGGGACTCAAGGCCACCGCGGGATCCAAGGGGGCTTGGTTGCGCTCTCCGTCATGCAGCTTGTGTTCCGGCGGGTATGGTATAGTGGCTGCGCACTAAGCGGCTGCATGTCCACTAAAAGTGGCTAGCCACTCCAAACCGAACTGAGAGAGAGAGCCTGAGAGCCTGAGAGCCATGTTTCCCTTATTGGAATACAAAATCCAAGGACAGGTATACCAGTACATACAGTGACCCAAAAAACCGTTCAAATGTTTTGTACATTTTCATTGTATTGACCATATCTAGAGAACCACTGCAGCTAATAATATGTAACTAGGTTTGTTGTCAAGCTCTACATCATAGCTTTGTAATGGTATACTTTATACAGCATAAGCATAATTATTTAGGAATATATAAGGTATGTTTGCTTGTGTACCCATTTGAACAGTTTTTTGGCCTTGGTAAGTGAATTCATTATTTCTCAGATTAAGATTCATATTCTTTCCCCAGAGGGCTAAAATCGAACATGGAGGTCATGTGACCTATAATAAACTCAAACCATGTGCAAATAAGCCAAAACAGCTGCTTCTTCTTCACCAACAACATCATGAAGTCTCTTCTTCCTCATGAAGTCAACTACATCATCTCCCTTCTCCAGGCCAACCATTCAGTTCGTAACATTGCCAAGGCAGCACACAGAAGCATTGGTTCAATCACCAACATTCACCAGAAATACCTTCCTGACCTTCCAAAGTCCTCTGGAGGTCGTCCTTCCAAGCTCTCTAACCTTGACATCCACTTTGCCACACGCCTTCTTAGCTCTGGAGAAGCAGATACTGCTCCTCAGGTTGCTAGAAGGTTGGAGGTCATCAAAGAGTACACTATCTCCAATAAGACCATTTGAAACTACCTTAACAAGGCAGGCTTGAAGGCAGTTACAAAGAAGAAGAGGCCTTACCTTAAACCAAGTCACTATAGGGCCAGAAAGGACTTTGCAGAAAAGTACCTATACTGGACTGTGGAGGACTGGAAGAGGGTAATTTGGTCAGATGAGACCAAAATCAATCGTATGGGCTCAGATGGCAAGAAATGGGCTTGGAAAAAAAGAGGAGAGCACCTTTCTGAACGCCTTGTTCAGCCAACAGTCAAACATGGAGGAGGTTCCTTGATGTTGTGGGGCTGCATGTCTTGGGAAGGAGTTGGGCATGCAGCAAAGATTGATGGAAGGATGGATGCTGAACTTTATTGCAGCATTTTGGAGGATGAACTACTTGCATCTATCAAGTATTTCAAGAAGAAATGCAAAGATACCCTCTTTCAACAGGACAATGCCTCTATCCACAAGAGCAGGCTTGCCACATCTTGGTTCCAAGACCACAGAATTCAGGTCATGGACTGGCCAGCTCAATTCCCAGACCTCAATCCTATTGAGCATCTTTGGGCTCATCTCAAAAAGAAGCTTGCAGCTTATCCAACACCCCCTAAGGGAATCAATGAACTTTGGGAGCGCACACAGCTGGAATGGGAGGCCATTGATCAAACTGTTGTGCAGAATTTGATAGAAAGTATGCCTAGGAGGGTGGAAGAGGTGTTCAAATCAAATGGAGGATACACAAACTACTAATTTTTGGCATATACCCTATTTAGATACCAAGGCAAAAAAACTGTTCAAATGGATACACTGGAAGAAATACCTTATATCTTCTTACATAATTATGTTCATAGTATATATAGTATTTTATTACAAAGCTATGATGTAGAGCTTTAAAACAAGCCCACTAACATGTTATCAGCTGCAGTGGTTCTCTAGATATGGTTAATACAATGAAAATGTACAAAACATTTGAACGGTTTTTTGGGTCACTGTACTACATCTATTTGTGCATCTGTACAGTCGATCCCTCCATATTGCATGCAGGCATGGCTTGGTATCGTCGGCATCAAGCATTATCTGCCTTTGCTTCATTCACTTGATTACAGCAATTATTTTTCCCAAGAAACAGGAACATAACTATGGAGGATGAAAACTCCCACTCTTCCTCCATCTGTACTCCAATGAGTGGGCCCGAAAAGAGGGTGAGGTCTGTAAAGATTGCTTTCTAAATTATGTAGGTGAAAGCCCGAAGCATGTCATCCTCCGGTTCATCCTCGTCAGGCTTGCCTGGCTCAGGTTCTGGGTATGGCTCGACCTTCTCCAGCTGGCATATGTCTGGGACATTGAAACCCTGTGAAAAAAGAAAACGTAAAACTCAACTCGGGCGTCACGTATGGATGGTCCAGGCTGGCAGGCAACTCACATTCGAGTTGGATACCTCCTCACGGGGTACAGTTCACGACTTCAGCATCCATTCCCAGGCCCTTCTCTGCAAAGCCTAACCACAACTCACAGAAATTCTTGCCGCCTGTCAGGATGCGGTCGGATTTGATGGTTGCACTGTGGGCTTCGAAGAAACCTGGACGACATGGCTGAAGTTTCGTGGTGTTGAGCACAAGCTGCACAATCAAGGAATTCAGCACAAGTAGCACTCGCACACCCGACAGAGATTCAGGCTTGCGACAAAAGTCACCAAAGGAGATTGTGCCATCTTTCGAGGGGAGCGGGTGGGAAAAGCAACTCAGCGAAGCTGTGCTTCACAATCGGCCACTGAGTGACAACCCAAAGCATCTCTGTTGCCCAGACCTTGATGTACTGTAAGGTGTGTCATCCAGCTGGCCACGGAATCACGCGCGTGCAGGTGTCATTGTGTTGTGTTGTCCACTTTCTTTCATAGTATGTTTCCTCTTTCTCGTTCATTGTTCATCCTACCTTGCCACCTTGCCACTCCTTGATCGCCACCTACTTCCACAGCCGTATGCGAGAGCTCGCAGCCCAAACATCTCATGGCTTTTCCTCACACGCGATCCCTGATCGCTGCCTTGTCACTCGCCTCGTGTCCTCGTTCCAGTCCTCTGCAAGAGTACATTTGTTGTTTCTGTTCATGCATTGTGCTGGGTTCTCTTTGACATGGGTTTCACACCTGAGTGTTGATATAACCATGATGTGATTTCTGCTTCAAGAATTGGTACAACAGTGAAAAAAAATAGTGTCTCTGGGGTCCTTGATCACTTTTCTCACTCAGACGCTTACAAATGTGTGCTGTCTTCGCGTCAGAAACAGGGACAGGCCAGCATAACAAGCTGGCCGGTCCCTGTTGCCATACAGGAGGCCCTGGAGGCCCAGGAGGGCCTGGAGGTCCTGGAGGTCCACCTGCACCTGCTGCACCACAGCTGCAGAATGTAGTGCCCATCAATCCTGATGTCAAAGTCTCAGGAAACCTCCCCACAACGTTTGACAGGGATCAGAGCCATGCTGAGCAGTTCATAGAAGGAATAAAAGCTTACTTCCGAAGCAACCTAGGTGTACCTGGCTTCGACTTGCCAATGCAGAAGGTAGCAATTACCCTCACCTGCATTGAAGGACCAGTAGTTGAAGGGTGGGTCCATGACATGGGAGCATGGATCGACAGTTTCAACCCTGCCACCGACAATATTCCCACCATATGGGATCAATTCATAGATGAGTTCCAAACCCAGTTTATGGACACACAACAAGCACAAAGAGTGCAAGTGACGATCGAAAACCTCAAGATGAAGTGGCCCACCATCGACCAATACATTTCTGACTTCGAACAACTAGCATGCGAGGCAGGATACATCCAAGGAGATGAATCTGTTACTCATCTCTTCCTCAAAGGCCTAACCCGATCCATAATCAGTGATGTACTCACTCACCCAATACCACAAAATTACAGAGACACGAAACAAAAGGCCATTAACGTTACCAAAGCCCAGCAATTAAGAAATGTGCTCATGAATAGTGCACAGAACAGTGGTCCCAGTACATGCGCACCCATAGGGAACTGGTGTACACCACCCACATACACTCAGTGACAACCGTTCTTCACTCAATGAACCACAAACAATAACAAACAACCTAGATTCAACTCATCCAATGCACCACAAACCATGGCAAACCAACCTGTGCCAATGGACCTAGATCGTGCCCAGATGCCATGACAATCCAGACCAATGAGAGGACGAGGATTTGGGGGCTGAGTAGCCCAGATGAATAATACGAACCAGCCACGCATATGACGAAACAATGCTTGTTTTGAATGCGGCGAAACCAGACACTATGCACACAATTGCCCAAAGTGTCCCAACTCGCAAGCCAATCTTATAGACTGGGAAACCGCAACAGAAACCACCTATGTCAACACTACCCCATTTGATCCCATTAGCGCAGCATGTGCACAATTAAACGCGTTTACTGCAGAGCAAAAGCTTGAACTTGCAGAAAAGTTAGCCTCATCCCAGGATTTTCCCTCAACCTAATCCGTGCGGCCTGGATTAGGAAACTAGATGACAAAGTGTACATATCCAAAAGAAAATCAATGACCATCCAATTTTACATACATTCTGTCATTAAAAGGGCCGAAGCTATAGCCTTAGTCGACTCCAGAGCCACCAAAAACTTCCTTAATCAACAATATGCCCAAGAACTCCGACTGCCAATAAAAAGTATGGAGAAACCTCGCAAATTACTAAATGTCAACAGAACACCAAACAAAATAGGAAAGCTACAATACTATGTCAATCTAGATGTACAAACGGGTTGAAATAACACAAAAATGAGATTCTTCTTAGCCAACTTGGGAGAACATAAAGCCATACTAGGCTACCCATGGTTTGCTGCAGTACAACCAAACATCAACTGGGCCAGAGGATTGATCAATATGTCACATCTTCCCCTTATTTTCAAAACAGACAATACACAAAGTTGGTTAAAACTGACAAAACCCAGGTCCCCACCAATGGAAGAAGAAGACATATATATTGGCCGTATCATCATCAGCACTATGAACACTCCCGGAACCACCACTATTCCGACACAATACCAATGGCACCATAAAGTCTTCAGCAAGGAAGCCGCCCAATGATTCCCTGAAGCACAGATTTGGGATCACACCATACAACTCAAACCCGGAGCCCCATCTACATTACCAGGAAAGATATACCCGCTAACTCAAAGTGAACAAGAGGAGCTACGCAAATTCATGAAAGAACACTTGACAAAGGGGTACATCCGACCATCAAAATCTCCATATGCAGCACCCTTCTTCTTCATTAAAAAGAAGGATGGGAAACTCTGACCTGTACAAGACTATCAGAAATTAAATGAATGGACCATAATAAATCGGTATCCTCTACCCCTTATCCCACAATTGATCAACCATGTCAGAGGAAAAGAGAAGTTCACCAAATTTGACATCCGTTGGGGCTACAATAATGTACAGATCAAAGATGGCGACCAAAAAAACAGCAGCCTTCCTTACCAATGAAGGACTGTTCGAACCCACTGTCATGTTCTTCGGACTTACTAATTCACTGGCTACCTTCCAAACTATGATGAATGCAATCTTTGAAGCAGAACTTCACGAAGGATGGCTTGTGATATATATGGATGACATCCTTATTGCAACCACTAAAGATGACCCAAAACACAAAGAATATGTACATAGAATACTCAACCAATTGCAGAAACATGATTTATACCTCAAACCAGAAAAATGTCAATTTGAGCAAAGCACCATCAAATTCCTGGGAGTAATACTACAAGGCAACACTATCCAAATGGATCCCAAAAAGGTGGCAAGCATATGACAATGGCTACCACCAAGTAACCCCACGGAGATACGCATGTTCCTTGGATTCATGGGCTTCTACAGATACTTCATACCCAACTACTCAAGAATTGCACAACCACTGCTCAACCTTACAAAGAAAGCTACGCCATGGATATGGCAGAAATCCCAACAAGATGCATTTGAAACACTTAAAACACTAATGTGCAAAAGTCCAGTTCTCACACAACCGGACCAACACATCAGCGTATGGCGTGGGAGCCATACTCTCACAGGAGGGAGAATCGAAACCAAATCAACAACACAAACCAAAATGACACCCTATTGCATTTTATTCTGCAACATTTTCCCCAACAGAATGCAACTATGATATTTTTGAAAGGGAATTGTTAGCAGTCATCAAAGCTCTCACCCATTGGTGACCACACCTAGCTGGCATGCAACATCCTATCACACTACTTACTGATCACGCCAACCTCACTTACTGGGAAAACCCTTGAAAAGTAAACCAACATGTAGCCTGATGGTTCATGGAATTACAAGACTACTGGCTAGAAATTAAACACGTACCAGGAAAGACCCACTCAGCAGCCAACATGCTATCTAGACCATTAACCAAAGACAGAGGGCAGAACAACAATGAAGATATGACAATACTACCACCCAAACTCTTTGTTAATACCATTTTAGTGGGATCAACTAAAGGATGTCTCAAACAAGCACAAGCCCAACACCAGACTTTACTCAAGAATTGGGCCTGGACGTATGGTATTAAAAGGGTCAAGGAACTCTGGCAACTAAATGGTAGAATGGTAGTACTGCCAGAACTTTCGATTAAGAGAAGACTATTACAAGAACTCCATGACGCCCCAACCGCAGGACATCCGGGTTGCAATGAAACTATCAAACAAGCAGCAACACTATACTGGTGGCCCGGGATGGCTCAATGGGTTAAAGATTACATAGTGGGATGTCCAACTAGTCAGCAAAACAAAATCCAAATGCACTCACCCTGAGTCCTGCTGTACCACATCCCCACTAGTCAAGACTTGCTGCCATTTCAGCAAGTTGCCATGGACCTCATCACCCAATTACCCAAGAGTAATGGACATGACACCATTCTAACAATAGTCGAGCATGGAGCGTCCAGAGTGGCAATATTCCTCCCCTGCGCCACCTCGATAACTGGACCACAAATAACCCAAATGTATATGGACTACATCTATCGATGGTTTGGACTACCAGAAAAAGTAATAACTGATAGAGACTCACACTTCACATCACATTTTGGGAAAGCCCTTGCAGCACGCCTTGGTATAAATCAGAACTTATCTACAGCATTCCATCCTAGGACCGATGGCTCATCTGAACGAGCAAACCAATGGATCAAACAGTATCTCTGCCTCATCACCCACAATCAAACCAACTGGAGCACCTGGTTACCCATCGCATCAGCAGTCTATAATGACAGGACCAACAGCACTATCAAGATGTTGCCATCAGAAGCACTACTCAGCTATAGAATCCAACTCCATCCACAACTAGGAGTTGCCACTAATAACGAATTCACTGAGACCTGCATGGTAACCCTTCAAAACAAACGGGCTCAAGCCATTGCCGCAATCAACCTCATGGCACAGAATCACCCAGTGCCAGCGGATATGTATCACAAGGGACAAGAAGTGTGGCTAGAAGCCTCACACTTATCTCTACCATATCTAACCCCCAAACTAGCCCCTAAAAGACATGGACCATTCAAAATCCTACAAAAGGTGTCTCCAGTGGTGTATCAATTACAACTACCGGCAGCATGGCATATTCACGATGTCTTCCATGCCTCGCTTCTAACCCCGTATCGAGTCACACCAACCTACGGCGTAACCTTCACAGCGCCTCCACCCCATCTTCTTGAAGAAGAGGGACAACTAGAACCTGAGGTTATCCTGAACCATTGACAAATCAGAAAACGACAGCAACTCCAGTATCTAGTGAAGTGGGCCAAATGTCCTATCAGCGATGCCACCTGGACAGAAGCGACAAACCCCACCTTATGGCCATTACTACCGAAGTATCACCAATCTCAGAAACCCTGTCTACCCATACGTATAAAAACACCTACTTCTACACCTACCTCGACACAATTGAACACCTCTGTTTTAACATGTCCACCATCAGCATCTCCACCCCAGAAAGCCACATCTCCCCTCTCCCCTCTCCAACTAATCCCATCTCGCCCAGGATGCTCAGGACCATCCTGGACATGTACACTGATCTGTCCTCCCCTCAGTTGCGGCTCTTCATTGATGGTCTCCTCAAAACCATACAAGCCAGGGAGGTGGGCCAACAGGCCACGTCAGCTGACACCCAGCATCAACACGAGCGAGTCCTTGAACTTAAGTCACAAGTCACACGCTTGTCTCAACAACTACAGGAACGAGACCAGCCCCCCATTTACGCCCCAGAAGGCTTCAGATCAAATGATGGTCGCGCCCCCAACCTTCTCATCCCAATCCCAGGCAGGAATGGGACACGCACAGTCGCCCACTTCATACGCCATGATCAGGAGCGACCCACCTGGGCCCTGGGAGTGCTGGGAGACCAGCCAGAGGAACCACAATACGCAGCCCGTCTCACCGCAGCTCCCATTAACGACATTAACCAGCCGACCAAAATCCTCCCCCCATGGTTTATCTTGCTCATCGGTGCCGACTCTGCCGAACTGCCCTACGTCCTTGAAGAGGCAGAACGCAACACAGACTGGGGAGTCATGGCAGACATCTTCTGTTATAATTCCCTCGACTCCCACCTCAGCGACTTACTCGTCAAACAAGACATCCTCAAAGGGGACATATGGGGAACATGAGACGATTTATACTGCTGCCAATGTCGCCTCAAGAGGGCTAATGTGGCCACCCGACTCACTCACCTTGAGCTTCACGAGCCCCTGCAAGATGTGCCTGCACCTATCCGGGCAGGCTGGAGACGCTTTGGAGGAGGACATCCAACCTTTGCCGAGGGTGATGTCACCGGAGCTCATCATGTTGGACAAATCTAATGTCGACAGCGCACAAAGAAGTGAGAAATGCCAGCAAAGCTTGGAGCTGGCACCCTGACATGGCACCAAAATAATCCCACATTCGTGTATATAACATGTAGCTTGCACACCATGTAGACCCCAAGTCAAATCTCCTGTCTCTTAGTCTCGTAGCCTCTCAATCATAGTCTCATTTCTGCTCACAAGCATTGGGAATGCTTACTTGTACATTGAACACTATTCAAATCTCTCATTATCATTGCTACCCCAAGTGACGGTGACACATTGCCACCCCAGTCCTCATCTTGTGCACTGCTGCACCCATAGCCCCAGCCTCACCCACCAACATCTTAGCACTGCCTGCTACCTAAGGCTCAGCTCAGCCAACCATCACCACCACACCCTCAGCCTTGTCCATTGCCTTGTCCACCATTGTTTCAGCCCCTGCTGTTGCCCCTGTCTTGACTCCTGCTAGCCCCATAGACTCTGCTGCCCCTGTCATATCTGTCTCCACCACATCAGCCTCCACCACTCTGTCCCTGCCATCTGCCATCACCTCTGTGTCACCCACTACCATCCCTGCTCTGTCTGTCTCTGCTGTCACCCCTGCTTTGCCTGTCTCCTTAGTCACACCCCCAGCCACTGTCTCAGCACCCACTGTATCAGTCTCAGTCATGCATGACACCAGCAATGAAGCACCATCATCACCTCATGCCACCAGCACCACCCAAGAAGACCAAGGCCTTGGACCTGAGCCCAGCAATGCCACCCTGCAGAACAATCCACAATGCCACCATGCCATCACCACAGAAGAAGCCCCCACTGACAACATATTGCACCACACACCACCTCCCACATTGCCTCCCTGTCCATTTGCATGCCATTGTCCATGCCTGCCACCACCACCTGCTATGGAGGCAACCTCAATGCCACAGCCAGAAGACATCAGCACAACAGTCACACAAGCCAGGCTTGCTGCCCACCATCCCTCCACCTCCGTCATGTATCGCCCCTCCCTTTGCATGTCAGCCCTGTCCACTGTATCACCAGCCACCTCCCCAGCTGGCCCTAGCACCAATTGGTGCCCCCTACACTTATGGTTATGAACTCTCACTTGCTGCCCATGCTCCTGCTTCCCACCATGCTGCCATCTCTTGTCTGCCAACTGCTGTCTTGCTGCCATGCCTTGTAAAAGATGTTAATGAGGAACAAATAGAAGAACACCACAAAGAGTTCAATAATGAAGAACACACTGCCACCTCAGAGAAGCAGAAGCTGCCACCATCACAAGCTGTGCACCACACATGCCAGACATGCAAATTTTGGAGCCAGAGGCCATTCTTGATGATTTCATGCATGCACAATGCCAAAATCTCCTCACAAGATGAAGATTGACCAGGGATGGTCAAAATTTAACCCCTTGGGAGATGTAAGGTGTGTGAGCCCGCTGACTGGGAAACTCACATGACCTGCACTCACCCCCACCTCTCACACATCCCTCATCCATGCATCTTCACTTCCCTTCATCTTTTGTCTCCCTCTTCCTCTCATCTCCCTCGCCCATATGTCCTCCTTCCAATTTTCCTCCCTTCTCTTTCTCTTTCCATCTCACACACTCCTCTCAGATCAAGCCCCATGGACTCCACATGCCCCAACCTGGTGCACTACACCCCCACCACATGCCTATGCATGGACTCAGGTGACACATTTGCATCATCATTGCCACTGTAACATGCAATGGCATCTGCATGCATGCTGCATTCTCCACCTTATTAACATCCACACCACCACCACACCACCCACATCTCCTTTGATCCCACCTCTCAATGCCCCCAACAATTTACTTCTATGTTCCATGTAATGCTAATATAGCTTGTATATTGTATTCTATGTACTAAAAAACTGGGTTCCTCCCATTTAACACCCAAAATTAAATACATGACTCCAATGCAATAAAATTGTCCTTCATTTGTTGTTATTTATTTTATAGTCATGTGTCAATATTACCATTTTAGGAAAGTCAGTGTGAGGGAGAGTAAGGGGACTTAAGGCTTTCAGCAAAAAAATCTATTAGATACATCAAGATACAGTATAATAAGTGCTATGAGAGTTGTTATGCTGATTGAGTTTGGATCAAGGGAGTACCTGTCCAAACAACATGGCAGTGTTAGTAATGGTTGCACAAATAGAAGTGAATTGCCATTCAGAAGGTAGCTAAAAGTCTTAGATACAGGAGGGAAGAGCTACAGCAAAAGATGATGAAAGGCAATCATAATTGCATCCCCCTTGGTCCAGGAGCACACCATGAGGAGCACAACACAAAGAGGTTGAGGGCTGTGAGCCCTTGTGTACAGTGTGTAGGCAGTGGTTGAGGTGGGCATGGGACAGTTGAGGCATGGCATCTTGATGTAGAGGGTTAAGGCCAGGCAACAGGCAAATGCATGTGATGGCATGGTGTGTGATGTTGGCTGGATGATGGAGGCAAAGAGGGGCCTTTGCTTTAGGGTGTGTTGGTTTGTTGGGAGAGGTGGGTGTGGGGATTGAGGGCACTGAAGAGGGTTGCAATGGCACGGTGTGCTGTTGGTGGCATGATCAAGGTGGCAAAGGAGTGGGGATGACAATGACAATACAATTGTGAGGGCTTGAAGGTGATGTGGTGGGAGGAAGGCAATAGTCAGTCATACAACCCTGATCATGTTGGGAACTTAACAAGCTCTGACACCTCTCCCCCACTATGACATTTCCATATATAGTAGCTTACAAAGATGTGGTCATGTGACAAATGTGGGCCAATAGTGAGAACCTACTGTGCTTAACCCAAGCTTCAGACAGACCCCTCAATCGGACAGTCACGGTTGTCACAACACCATGAATGGATTTCAACCTCCATATCAACCCTCGCACCCAATCCTCACCTCTAAACTCTGCATTTTGCTGACTACTATATTGATCATGAGTATATAGGCCTGATGATTGAAAGTATTAGTGTATTAAACTATCACTGTGGATAAATGTTAGGTAATGAATGATTTTGGGTGTCAAAATTGAGCATTGTGCTGTGGATGCCAGCAGCATGTACGGAATGGCTTTCTCATCCTCATTCCCAGCACTTCATTTAGGTGGGCTTCATAACATGGGTTGCCTGCATGCCGGTGTTGAGATTATCATTGATTTGGTGTGTTACCACTACCCTGGGACATTGTGATGTAATCACAGCTCAGACCGTTGACGCATCGTTTTACACAGACCGGCATCACTGGCTTAGCTCAGGCGCATGACGTGCCAGATCATGCGGACCGCTCAGCTCATATGCTGAGATCTGCGTTACTTACAATGATAAGTTAATTGATGACAATTGGTAGCTAATAACCGATCCTTGTATGATCTTTGTTTCTTATTGATGGTAGCTACTTGCAGTGTACTTAGAGATGCTCTGGAGTACTTAAGAGCGTTGTATTTCGATAGATCACTTCAGTCTTGTCTTACACAACTGAAGTGAGTACTTACTGTTTCCTATCTTATCTCTGCATCTAATCATGCGTTGTAGATATCTTGTGATAGGTATTACTGAATCATAGTCTTGTCTTACACAATACTGATATATC
>JAGFNK010001049.1:0-15703 GCA_025769875.1 Russula earlei
AGAGCGCGGATAGAATATTGGCGGTGATATGCCCAAGGCGTCGATGGAGCCGTGAGAATGTCCACCTGTTCTGTTGCCGCGTGCGCTTGTTGCGCCGCGTGAGCCACTTTGTAAAGTCCGTTCGGGCTTGCGCTTATGCATCCCACCTCTTCCCTGCTCCCCTTTTTGATTTTGCATGCATTGTCTTTGAAGGAAACTGAGTATCCCGAGCATGCAATGCGGCTGATTGACACAATGGTGAGTGCCAAATCCGGCGCATGGAGGGCATTGCATAATGTAACAGGCGTGGTCGATGACCTGTTTGGTACATCAATTTGCAGGTTGCCTGTTCCTATCGCGTAGAAGACATGATTATTGGCTGCGCTAATGGGTCTGGGTGGTATGGGCCGATAAGTGGCGAAACGATGACAGAAGGGTGACATATGGGTAGAGGCGCCTGAGTCATAGAGCTTGGCCTCGTGCTTGGTGCGTGTGTCGCCTGCTGAAGCTGCTGATAAGTCTTCAGTTTTTCGGGGCGGCAGCCCTTCGCTTTGGATTGCCCCATCCCCTTCTTGTCCATCCTCCTCTACAACGGCCCACGCTTCCTCCATGTCCGTTGTATGTTTGGCATCACGCTGGTTGCGGCTGCGACCATCGCAGTCCTCACGCGCCGGTAGATCTTGAAGACAATCGGTTTGATTTTCTTCGTTACACTTGATGGCCGCCCAGGCCTCTGTGTCTTCATTTTTCTCGGTCGCTCCGGCAGCGCCGTCCGTCGACTGGGCTTTCTTTTTTGGTCCTTGTCCTTCTTTGCCACCGCCCTTGGCCCAGCAGTCAGCTTTGACGTGCCCTTTTTTGTGGCAGTTGTAACATTCGATATCACGTTTATTTTTCTTCTTTTGGGATTGTGCGGTGAACGCATTGTCACCTTCGGCCTTGCCCTTTCTCAGTGCACATTTGTCGTACTCGTCCGTGATGAGGCGAACGACAGACGTGGTGGTGATGTCTTTGCCGGCGATGTCGGCGGCGGTTGAGATGGAGTTGAGGGCGCCGTCATACGATTCCGGTAATGACCCCATCACTATGTTAGCATAGTGTTTGTCACTGACACTTTCACCCATGGCAGCTAGCTGCTCGCGCATGTCAGCGAGCTTTTCGAAGTGCTCGCGCACGTTGTCATCTTCTCCACATCGGGTGTTCTGGAGCTTTCTTCCTAAGTCAACAAGTAAGTTTCTAGATCTTCCTTCAAAGATCCCTTTTAATTTGTCCCACATGTCTTGCTCGCAGGTGCCATCCTTGATGCGGTTGAACACCGTATCAGGCACTGACGTCGCGACCATGTGCTTGACAATGGCCTCGTTTGAGGCCCAACGCGTCTCGGGTGTTACACCCCCAATACTCCTGGCGTTTTGGTACACCTGAGTAATTGACATGGAAGAGAGGTGGTCTTGCATGCCGCGGGCATTCAATGCCCACATCATCCGGTCATGGTAGGTGACCCAGTTCGAGCCGTCTGCTGTCAGCTTCGTAATCGTAGTCCTAAGGTCTTCGCTCATGGTGCTTGGGTAACACAAGGTAAGTGCAAAGTGTTTTGAATGGGGTGCGTACTGATTTATTGGGCGTCTTCAGGGCCCATAACCTAGTGAAGAAAGAGGGTGAAGGTCCGAGGGCGCGACAATCAGTATGTGCGAGCAGGAGCTGAAGGAAACATGCAGAGGCATTTGGGATGGCAGGACGTGAGACTTGTGTCTCTCTCTCTCAATTTTTTGTGGCTCATTTTCTGAGCCTTTTTAAGTACATTCTGTGTGTATGATATTTGCAAATACTTGATCGTAAGTTTTATGAGACAGTAAGGAAAATTTCAAGGGTCAAGTAAATAGTATTGCCTTTGTGGCCTTTAGCCATGGCATCGAGCTTGCATTTGGTGAGCTCCATGGTGTCCTCTGTTAGTTAGGACTTTCTTGCTGCAATCCATATCTGAGACAGTAAATCAGTTTTTGCCTTTTTGACTTTTAGCATGAGTGATCAGGAGCTGGTGGAACAGTCATGGGATTGAGGCTAAGATTCCTGAAACACATTAGACAAAGTCCCCCCACAAAGGGGGGGTCTCCAAAAATTTTGTCCCGGGCCCTTCTGAACCTGGAGGCAGAGCACATCGCACCACAAAGGCACTCCACGTGTTTTCACCTTTGGTGGAGCAAAATCCACCAATGAGTATATGTAAATGGTAAAGGAATGTGCTACTGACCTCAGTCTTGTATATGAAAGACTGAGGGAAAAAAGGAACAGTGGTATCAACACGGCGTTCTAACTATCCGGTCCGTTCAGGTCCGTTTCTCTGCCACGCAGGTGGCTGCGTTTCCAACATTGGTCATTGAGGAAAGTTACATAGCGCGTGTGGACGAGGCATATCCTTTGGATTCTTTGACCCGCTCTTTCTGACCGTTGAGTGGTCTAAACTCTATAACGTGGGTGGCAGTCCGAAGTGCGAGCGTTGTGAACACAACTTACTGAAGGGCCTTTTACTCAACGAACAGGATTGAGGCTTGAGCATCTCACTCTTGTGTTTCTCCCACATGCCCATATCATGACGGTGAAAGAAAAAAGGCGTGATTGAATGAAACACTGTGCCCATATGCCAGGACAAGACGATTAGATGCGGAGCTGCGGCGCAGCGAGATAGGATAGGAAAGCGCCACGATTTGGAATCAACCGATGTTGTTGAGGGCGCATTGCAATGGCAGTGTCTGATGGCAACTTGTGCGCCATACATTATTATAGTACTGCAAGGTCTGGTTTTCCTGTGATAGCGAACAGACTTTCCCAGCTTCTAAGCGGTCTATGTGAACCACTCCACTTTCATGAGAGGTTCGAGTGGCTTTCATGAGCACGCCTGGAGATATCATTGCATAATGCATAACTTACAATAATGCCCCATCACCATCACCACATCATGATGTATAGCCCTCCCTACTAGTATCCTGAACCAAGGTGGAGTTGCCACAGTATAAAGCTAATCCCTGCAGTTACAACCCACTCCAGCTGCGCTCCGACTCGTGTTTAAGCATTGACAGGTACCGGTTACCTGCAGTCTTTCTCAAATTTCTGCCCACTATCCCAACTCTTTTCTTTCAAAAATCCATATTCCCGCGCATAAGTGCTGCCGATGCGCACCTCTTCTATTTTTGACATGTTTTGCCTCGCCGGTGGCATCGTTCCATCGCTCGCACTTCCCTCTGACAATCTACCGACCTCTTCGAGATCAACTTCTCCCCTGAAGTTAACTTTACTTCGCAGAAAAAACGGACCAATATTACGCCCTAATATGGAAGCCCTTTATTCGCGACGAGATGGGGGTTTATGCCAACATCGCACCGCACCTTCACTCAGCGTCTCCAGATGATATCTGGGCAGTCCACAGACAAGTGGCAAAAATCGCTCCACGCCTATCACTCCATGACCATGCAATGTCTGTCCGAGCTAAAAGGAAAGCGCGGTACAAGCAGAACTACGAGAATGCTTGAGTTCATGGGCTGGACAACTCCGTGATGGAAAATGTGCCATTGAGTGCATGGTCTCATGACTTGTGATGGACTCTATTTTCAGTAAGGCACATAGTTTAAAATGTATTTGCTTCATGTACTGTGGGTGATTGGGAACTTGGCGCCCCCAGCTGAAATATTAAAAACCACTCCATGGACCTCAAGTTTTCTTTGCTAGAATGACATTAATGGCACTCAATAGTACTGTACCAATTAAATCAATTTGTCACCCTGTGTGACCTGTGACCTCCCTGACAAAATAATGGTTTCGTCAGGTATTTTGTTGTGACCTGCAAAAAAATTTCGTCAGGGTTACAAAATTTGGAATTTTGCATAATTTCAATGCGTCATGATGCTGTACTGTAGCGAGTCCGGGGATGTGCAAATCATGATGCTGACCGGTCCAAGCAGAAAGAGGAGAGAAGGGGAGGGGAGGAGGAGCAAGTGGTTCGTGCAACTATTGAGGCTTCTTGCTTTTCTCAGGCAGGGGTGATAGGGTCGCAAAGAGGGATTCTTATTCACTGCGCTACTACAGAGTAGCTAGGGTGTTTATGTATAGGACAGTACAAAGGAGAATATGAAAGGAATCAGAGGACCATGAAAGGGAGGGAGAGCCATGAAAGGGAATTGAGACTGGTTGAGGTGGTTGAGGAGGTCATGAAAGGCTTTGAGATGTGAACACGTTGAGTGTGCTGGGGCATGGCATGCACGCGTGGTTGGTGGTGAGGACTGGGCAATATGGTCGAGGTCTTGACGTCAGGTGTGAGGTCGTCAGCATGTGGTCAGTGGCGAATGGCCTGGAATTGAGTCTTGCAGGCATGTGGCATATGCATGGTCGGTGGCAAGGGCTTGATGTTGGGCGCGAGGGAGGTGGCTTGCACGTGCGGTTGGTGGCAAGGGGTGGGCAAGCTGAGGCAAAGGAGAGGAGGTGTCACGTCGTGTCGCATCGCATTTCCGCATGTGGTTCTGTGGCCTGCCATTCTGCAATCCTTGCACATCTGTTGCCATGATGATGCTGATGGATTGGACATGGAATGATTATAAAATAGTACTATCTATTCCAATGGAGACTTTTGTCATCAGAAAATGCCCTTGAGCAATTTTTAGGACTTTTTGAAAGCATTTTTGTGACCAAAATATGGTTTCATCACTTGGCTCTGGGACCTGTGACATTTGTGACATTTTGTAAGCCTGTGACCTGTGACCAACAAATTGATTTAATTGGTACAGTATACTACAAAGTTTTGAATGGAGCTGTTTAAGCAGATTACAGGGAAAAATGAAATTGCTGAGCTGCTGAGTTCCTGATCACCAACAGTACATGTTCCATCTTTCAATCATGATTGCACCTTGAACTTTTTTTTTTTTTGGAAAGTGCTTTATTCAGAGTCATTTATGTACTTAGACTACCAGGATTAAACATTAGATAGCAGGAGAACACAGATTAGCCCTATTGTGGTGAAAGAATGCCAGGTATGGACAATATGGGAGTGAGAATTGCTTCAATTTGTTGGACCCACATGAGGGCCATACCTTAAAGACAAGTACACTAGGAACTTTGTAATCATACACAGATGTAAATACCATAAGTAATTTTGATGATTCAATACATGACATCATAGCAAAATGGAACATACAGATTCATTGCAGATACAAAACCATATGTGCATGTGTGAAACTGATAACAAAAACATACATTTTACATCACACCCCCACATGTGCAATGCAGACCAAGGGTTTGGACATGAGTCTTTACCTTCCATTTAGGCAAAGCCTTCATCAAAATATCTGCAGGCATATCCTCAGATGGGCAGTATTTAAGGTTAGCATGTGACATGGGTACAGGTAACAGTTGATGTCTTTTTGCAAAAAGTGTCATGCTCCTGAAAAGGCAAGTGCCCCACCAACTTGGCTCCTCAAGGCCAGCCCCATCAACTCTACAATTGTTTTTGAACACAGATAATAATTACACATAATTCTTAAGTTTCATAATGATGTATTCAAGAGTTAAGTACAAATAAATAAATAATAATAATAAAACCAAACTAAAAAAAAAACTATCATTAAAGGCTGAGAACACATGCAGGGACATTCAGAATGATAGAAATCAGGTTCTATTATTATAGACTAGCCCACTCATAGGTACATGTTTACAGACCAAAGTCAAGTAGCTAAAAGAAAAGGAAAGAAAAAAAATAAAGAGCCTAGCCAGAGGTGGGTGAGCATGCATGAAGGCCATTGAAATGGCACAACATGTATTATGGGTGGGATGATGGAGGTGGGGTCAAGCATGTAAGATCACACATGTGGTGAGTGTGCAGGTGCTGGGGGAGCAGCTGTGGCATGTGGAGTGTGGTCTCTGCTATGTGTGCCATGATGATTCAGATTCCAAGAGGTCCACCAGGGCAGTCCTACATACCCTAGACCAGAGGCAAGAACATAAAAGGAAAGAAAAAGAAAGAAAAGAAGAAAGAAAAGAAGGGAAAATGAAGGAAAGTACCTGAATGCCAGAATGGTGCTCAGTGACATCAAGGGCAGTGGCATTAGGTGGGACCATTTGGCCTTCATTTTGGGGTGCACTGGTTTGTCAGAAGAATGTGCTTGCAAAGGCAATCATGATTGTGTGGTGTGTGCTGGCATGATGGAGGCAGTGAGGGAGTGGTGTTGGGTGGGGCCATTCTGCCTTCATGTGGTGTGTCAATTTGTTGGGAGGGCACACACAACATCACAGCATGCATTGAGGGTGAGATGGTGGGGGAGTGGCATTGGGTGAGACCATTTGGCCAATGTGTGTGGTGGTTTGTTAGGAGAATGCATGTGTGATGGTGATTGCAGTCACATTCCAGTGGCATGTGTTGGCAGGATGATGGAGGCAGTGAGGGAGTGGTGTTGGTGGGGCTGTTCAACCTTTGTGTGGTGTGTTGATTGGTTGGGAGGGCATCCCTGTTATGATTGCAAGGGTGTGATGTCTGATGCTTGCAGGATGGCAGAGGTGCAAGGGAGCAGGATGTGGCAGGTGGGCATCATCACAGTGGAGGAGTGCAGTGTGACGTTGACCCTCTGTTATGCCACAATTTCCATTTTGAGTATGACAACTCCTGTTATCAAGTAATTTATTCTTATCATTAAATAGTTATATTGATTTTCTAAATTGTAAAGATGTTCAAGCACTGCTCTGCTGACAAAGTCCAACAGTCCAACTTTGGGTGTCACATTTTTGTGAAATTCCAAAGACTATGGGTAACACCATGACAATGTGGTGGGTATGCTCAGGTATGGGTACAGGATTCAGTTTGTTGTACCTGTGCAACACTGTACCCTTACTCATGGGTATATGGGTGTTGTACAGGTGTTGTGCAGACTATCTAATGCTTATATATTCTAACTGAGAATTCATTGGAATCTATTATATTTGAATTTATAATTGACATTGAATGGTTGGTTATCAGTGACATGAGAAGATGCCCATGCTAGTCACTACATGGCCCCCTCCACCATTTTGTTGAGATTATCATTAATTAGGTGTGTTACCACTACCCTGGGATGTTGTGATGTAATCACAGCCCAGATGCATTGACATGTCAGTTACACAGACTGGGCAACACCAGGCTCAGGTGCATTGGCACACTGGATCATGCAGACTGGCTCAGCTCATATGCTGAGATCTGTGTTGGCTACAATGATAAGTTGATTGATGACAATTGGTAGTTAATAATGACTGATCCTTGTATGATCCTTGTTACTGATTGATGGTAGCTACTTGCAGTGTACTTAGGGATGCTCTGGAGTACTTAAGAGTGTCACATTTTGATAGATCACTTCAGTCTTGTCATACACAATACTAAAGTGAGTACTTGCTGTTTCCTATCTGATCTATCACATCTAATCATGTGTTGTAGATATCATTTGATAGGTATTACTGAATTATGATCTTGTCTTACACAATACTTGAGGATCCTATCATTATCACATAACCTGCTGTCGTGCAGCATAGAGTGCAGCTAACAGGCCAAGCAACCCACCTTAGAGGTTGTGCTAAATGCTCAAGTGATATTGGGGTGTAGAGCAATATGTATACTTGTCCACATGTATGGTATTTATACCTCTATGACCCAGGGCTGTTCATAAGTCCAAAAGAGGTGAGTACAGGTGTCCACTATATTGTGCATTCACAGACGCATGATGTGGAAACATTCCAGATGCTGCATAAGGCTGCATCTTGTGATAGATAGTGTAGTGTGTGTAACCCTAGTCCCATATGTGTATCTACTATTGTTCTATCTAACACATAATATCTATGAGCAGATCTAGAACCTTGTATGTGTTAAATAAGTGACCTATTAGCACCCTTATGTCCACAGGACTCAAAGGGAACTGCAGAGGAGCAATTGAGACTAAGGTATACTACTGCTCCTCTGCCTGTAATATCGACCTGACTAAGCCATAAATTGATAATGGAACTATTATCTGGAGCATTGTGCTGACACCCCAGAGTGATATCTACACTGCATCAGTAATAAATCACAATGACACTCCCCCATGTCAGTACAAGGCTCTGGTCACTTAGCCATATGATAATCCAAGCATACCAATGCACTTAAGTACCTTTATCTGATCCAAGGCCTTGGTGAGAATGTCTGCAGCCATATCCTGTGTTGTCACAAATGTGGGTGCAATCAGGCCATCCTGAACTGCATCCCTCAACCAAAAGAGGTGAAGGGAAAGATGCTTCATCTTCCCATGGTGCTCAGGGTTCTTGCTTACTGCAATGGCTGACTGGTTGTCCATCCTGAGCAGTGATGGTCCAGAGATCTTGTATCCAAGCTCCCCCATAAATTGGCACAACCAGAGGATCTCCTTTCCAGCTTCAACAGCTGAAATGTGTTCTGCCTCAGTGGTGGACAAGGCAACTAGGGACTGCAGCTTTGAGCTCCAAGAGACTGCTCCAGTGCCAATCTTGACTACATAGCCTCCAGTGGACTTCCCATTGTCAGGATTGCCTCCATGATCTGAATCTGAGTATGTGATGAAGTGTTCTGGTGAATCAGAGGGCTTGTAAACAAGTTTGAGATCAATGGTGCCCTTCAAATAGCGAAGCACATGCTTTGCAGCTTGCCAATGAGGTAGACCAGGATTGGAGTTGAATCTGGCAAGGACTCCGGCAGCAAATGCAATGTCTGGTCTGGTAGTGAGTGCCAGATACATCAGGGAGCCCACAACAGAGATGTAGGGGTATTGGCACATCTCCAGAGCGTCTGCCTCCAGTCTGAGGGCTCATGGAGGTAGAAAGGCGAAGTCCAGGGTTGAGAGGAGTTGATACAGGCTTGCAGTCATGTAGTCCAAGCTCCTGGAGAAGGTTGGTGATGAACTGACTTTGGGAGAGGGAGAGGCAACACTGGGAGCTGATCTCTGTGAATCTCCATGCCTAGGAGTTGAGTGGTGGGGCCCAGATCTCGAAGCTTGAAGTGGGAAGACAGCTCTTGGATGACAGTGTCGATTTTGGCTGCCATCCTTTCCAGCTAGGGTGATATCATCCACAAAGACAGGCATTAGGATCCGCACACCATCTCTGAGGTAAATATAGAGTCCATGATCCGATTGGAGATGCTGGAAGCCCATAGACAAGAGCACAGAATGGAGAGTCTTGTTTCAAACTCTCCCTGCTTGCTTGAGGCCATAGAGCGACTTCCTGAGCTTGCAGACATGATCTGGTCCACCAATCTCAAAGCCTTCAGGTTGCTTCATGTAGATCTCCTCCTCCAGCTCACCATTGAGATAAGCATGAGAGATGTCCACAGAGCGAAGTTCAAGGTCCTCCAGAGCTGCCAAGGCCAAGATGATCCTGATGGTGGAATATCTGACAGTGGGGGCAAAGGTCTCTTTGAAATTGAAGCCTGGGCGCTGGGAGTAGCCTTTGGCAACCAGTCTGGCTTTGTAGCGGTCCAGGGTGCCGTCAGCATTGTGTTTCACCTTCATGAACCATCTGGAACCTGATGGCACGCTTCCCAGGGGGCAATGTGACAATTTCCCAAGTGCCATTGACTCTGTGGGCCTCCATCTCCTCTTCGCATGCCTTATGCCACAGATCGGCGTCAGGGCATCTCTGGGACTGTGAGTAGGAGTGTGGCTCAATCACAGAGGCTGAGTGCACATTCAGGGGGTCGCGTGGATCATCTGAGTCACTCTCATCTTCGTCTGATGAGGGGACAGCTGGAGTGGGGTCTCTGATCTGCCTGTAGTGCTGTGGCACGACCCATTGCTCAGGTAGCCACTCTTCCCTAGGTCGCCTAAGGCGCTGAGAGCAACGAGGGGCAGCTGGGATGACAGGAGGAGGTGTGGGTGATGGAGATGGTGTTCTGGGAGGGCCTGGATGAGCAGTGTGGAACATGGGAGATGATGGAGGCGAAGGGGAGTGAACAGAAGGCAAGACAGAAGACATAGGCTGATCTCCCCCATGAATTGGCTGCTGTGAGGCAATAAAAGTCCTCTGGAAAGTTGTCCAGGTGTAGAAACTATGTGTTTTAACGAGAGTGGGAGAAACAACAGTTTTTGTGAGTGAGTGCCGTGTCCAAAGGGAGGCCTACACATTTCGCACTCGCGAGGGTCGCTGAATAAGCAATGACTGTGCTCAGTGACTCACGCGCGTAAGCGATCACTGGAAGATATATTACCTGAATAAGCAATGACTGTGCTATCCAGGTATGAGCACTTATGGAATGTAAGAAAAGGGTAGCTAAAGGAACGTACCTCAGTGACTCGCATGCATAAGCGATCACTGAGGGAAGGTAAGTATTTTGTCTACTCATATAAGTAGGAAGCAGGTGCGGATTCTATAACTCTGTGGACAAAGGGTATGCAAGAAACAGGACAATGATCGAGCCAATAGACATCCAGACTAGTTAATTAGTCTAGGCACTAATTGTTGTAAATAACTAAATCCACTTAGGGTGGCCTAATGGTACGGGTATATGTATCGACTGAGGGGACAACTCACTCGTTCTTGTGTGCTCGCGATTGAGTTCACTCGCGCTCAGGAATTTACAACACTCCCCCTCGCTTTGTGGACAGGCCGAGTCCTGATGCAAAGTGTTTGACCTTCACGGAAGAGAGTGCCTTGGTGAGTGCGTCGGCGAGCATGTCATCTGTTGGGCAATACACGAGTTGCGCAGAGCCTTGCTTGATGACCCATTGAATCCAGTGGTACCGGACGTCGATGTGTTTGGTCCAGGCGTGATACTGATGGTCATGTGTGAGCGCGATAGCTGACTGATTGTCAGAGAAAAGGGTGGTGGCATCAGAGAGGGGGCCAAAGACCTCTGAGATAAGGCTGCGTAGCCATAGCGCTTCCTTCATCCCATGAGTGGCCGCAACATATTCACTCTCCATGGTCGAGAGCGAAATGATCTCCTGGCACTTTGAGGACCAAGAGACAGCACCCCCATCGATGAGGAACGCGTAGCCTGAGATGGCGCACCGATCCTCGGCCATGCTGCCATCCGCGTCCGCATATCCTTCGAGGACGCGCTTTGTTTTGCCATAAGTGAGCCACAAGTCGCATGTGCCAGACAAGTAACGGTAAATTCGCTTGACTGCATGCCAGTGCGCTGGGCCTGGGTTTGTGGCTAACCGTGCTACGGTGGCCACTGCGAAAGCGATGTCTGGACGCGTGGAAAGTGCAGCCCAATTGAGGGTGCCGATGGCCTCACGGTATGGTACATCCCGCATGGCAGCAGACTCAGCTGCGCTTGTGGGTGACTGCTCACGCATGAGGCGGGACTGTATGTCCATGGGTGTGGAGAGTGGTTTGAGCTCGTCTAAATGATAGCGACGAAGGATCGAGTCAATATATGCTTGCTGCGACATGTGGATGGTGCCGCCCGCGTGGTTGTGTTGGATCTCAATACCGAGCATCCAATGGAGCTTGCCCAGGTCAGTGACCTCGACATGCTCACGCAGGCCATCTTTGAACTCAGTCACAAGTTGCTCGCTGCTCGCCGTGATTGTGCAATTGTCAACATGCACGGCAATGACCATTATGTTGTGCCTGGCTTGTCTGGACCTGTAAAACATGGCTTGATCAACAGAGCACTGTTTGAAACTGAGTGAGGCAAAAATGGAGGAGAGTTTCTGGTACCAACGCCTCCCAGATTGTTTGAGCCCATAAAGTGTCTTCACGAGACGTAGGACGCGAGTGCCTGCCCCCGGGTCTCGGTAGCCCGGGGGGTGTTGCATGTACAGAATTTCTTGGTTGTTGAGCACACCATTAAGGTAGGCCCCTTTGATATCGACCTGGTGGAGCTCAAGACGAAGGCGATTTGCCATGGCTATGATGGCGTGCAACGACACAAGACGGGCTACTGGTGCATAAGTATTGTCGTAGTCAATACCTCCGATTTGGCTGAATCCTTGGGCGACAAGCCGTGCCTTGTAGCACGCGATGTTGCTGGCTGCGTCCTTTTTGGCCTTGAAGACCCATTTGGAACCAATGATGTTGGCTCCTGGGGGTGGTTCTTCGAGTCGCCAAGTGCCTGCAGTTTTTAGTGTAGCGAGTTCCTCTTTGATGGCCTGCTCCCAGAGGGGCCAATCAGGCCTCCGCTTCGCTTCGGTGAGCGAGCGAGGCTCCAATGCTTCTGCATCGGAAGTTGCAGTGGTGAAGGCATGTTTGAGGCCAGCGAAGTCTTCAAGGAGCATGGGCAGGCCATCGGCAACCAACCATGCTCCCCCTGCTTCCTCAGTGTCGAAAGAGCCTGGCAGGCGGATGCCACGCGGTATGTGGGGAGCCCTGCGGTGTGCGGAAGTAATGCCTTCGCCTGCCTGGAGGTCACGGACGGCACGCGAGGGTTTGCGAAGGCGGGTGGAGTGTCGAGGGCCATCTGTAAGGCTGGTTTCAACTTCTTCTGATGCTGGATATTGAATTGGTGCAGGCAGGGGTTCGGGCGATTGAGGCGGAATGGGTGACTCTGGTGTGAGGTCAGGGTTGGGGTCAGGTTCCTCTTCAGGATGTTTGGAATGGGTAGGCGTTTCAGGGACTTCATGCAGGCCAGGGTCCTCAGCGTGCCGCTCGCTTCCAGTGGTTGGGACCACAATGCGCTGCTCCCCCTCGAGCGGTGCACGGGACAAGAAATAGACGTCACGCTCGACGCTTACAGTTCGAGTGGTGGGCCAATAGATTCTGTGGGCATGTGAATCAGTGTCTACCCTGAGCCATTTGCCTTCGCGTGCTCTAGGGTTCAACTTAGAACCCTTGTTGTTTGTGTGTACCCATACACTGCAGCCCCACTGGTGAAGGCTGGACAAATCCGGCGGTTCCTTATGCAGCGCTTCATATGGTGTTTTGCCGTCTAGTGCGCGGGTGGCGGTGCAATTCTTGAGCCAGACAGCATGCCGCAGCGCTTCTCCCCATAGAGATTTTGGGAGCCCACTTTTGTGAGAGAGGGCACGCATGTGTTCTAGCAGAGTCCTGTTAAGGCGCTCTGCAATCCCGTTGTGCTGTGGCATGTCGTGGGTGGTGAGCCACCGCGCGGTGCCAGCCGCGGCCAGGTGCTTGTCGAAGGCGCCACTTAAGTACTTGCCTCCGCAGTCGGAGCGGAGCACTTTGATTGCACTGCAATGACCTTGTGACTTTGCCCATGCCTCAAAGGCTCTATACATTTCGAAGGCTTCAGATTTCTTGGTTAACAGGAAGGCGACTGTATAGCGAGTTGCAGAGTCAGTGAATGTAATGAAGTGTTTTTGACCCTGGTGTGTTGCAACGGATGCAGGCCCCCAGAGATCGCTGTTGATCTCTTCCCCAAAATGCTGAGTGGGAGTGCTGCGACGCACTTTCAGTATGGGGAGGTGGGTAGCACAGGCGAATATACATGCTTTGCAGTCACTCGGCTTGGATGTAGTGTCGATGGTAATGCCTCGAACTGCTTCTGTTTGAACTAGTTTGAGGGCACTTCCAATTGCGATGTGACCAAGGCGTCTATGTAGCTCCATGACTGAAAGTTCAACAGAGTGAACGTATTCAGTGCTGCGCTCTACATGATATAGTCCGTGTGCGCTGCGGGGTATGTGAGCTACTCGCCCACCTCTCGGAGTGACGATGTCCAAAAATTTATTATGCAGCTCCATGCAATAGCCCTCCTGATCTAGGGCTCTGAGCGAAACAAGCGTGTAAGCAACTTTCGGCGTGTGGAGAACTCCTCGAAGTGTTAATGTGCGCCAGCTGCCCACATCTGGTACCTGTACAGTTAGCGATCCAACACCAATCGCTTGAAACTGCTGCTGATTTGCGGTGACGAGGGTTATGGGTGGTGAAAGGGGGTGATAGCCAATGAAGTCCCCTCTATAGGGGCTAATATGCTTTGTGGCTCTGGAATCGTAGAGCTCAATGCGGGTCTCGCTGCTGTTGGCAACAATGGACGTGGCCGTCTGCTGCATCATTTCAGGTGAGTTTGAAAACTCCCCCGCAGTTGTACTTTCAACACATGCGTCTCCCTGTAAGGAGCAAGTCAAGTCACTGGGTGAAATGTGAGCAGTGCCATCTGCCTCCTCGGCCAGCCAAAACCCGTCTGCTTCGACCGCATCATCGGCAATGGTGTTTGCTGACCCGACTGGTCGGGTTTCTGCTTTGGTGGGTGCTGGGGTGCTGCCAGACTTGGGTGCGGGCTGCGCTCCTGCATTCCCCTCCTTCTTCGGGGAGTGGCACTCGCGCGCCCAGTGTCCTGGTTTCCCGCAATTGTGGCACTTGCCTCAGCGACGCTTCTTCCTAGTGTCGTTGGACCCATGAGCAGCTAAGGCCTCGTCCAGCTGCTGGTCTCTTCTGCCCGAGCTTTGGCTATGTTGGCTGCGCCCACGGTGGGTCTTAATTCGATCCGCTTCTTCGCATATAGAGGTGATGAGGGAGTCCATGGAGACTTGGCTAGTAGTGTTGGTAAGTCGCGCCACTGTCATAAGTCCAGACACGAATCGCGCTAGCTCCTCAGGGATGCTGCGAAGGACGGTGCGCTGGTATTCCGCGTCAGAAACACTGACTCCAGATGCATGGAGCTCCTCACACTTGAAACTGGAGATCTTGTAGGAAGATGCAAACATCCGTGCCCTTAGCGCAATGGCTCTCCAAGAAGGCTTGGAGCCAGTCGCTCTGCGCATATTCGCTCTTTAGTTTGTACTCCTGCGAGACTAAGTTCCAGCATGCCTCCGTGGTGTTGAGACATCCCATGCGTACTGCGACAGCGTCGGGGAGACGTTGGCAGAGCAGGAACCGTGCAATGCGGTCATTGCGATCCCAGGCCTTCACAGCCAGGTCTTCATTGGCGGTTGGACTCTGCAGGTTTGCTGGGGCAGGGCGCGTGGCAGTTCCGTCAAAATACCCCATTCTGTCGGTTGCCTCCATAGCTTGTGTGAAGTGCATGGTGAACACAGCCCAGTTGGAGCCGTTCAGTTCGAGATGAGGGATAATGGCTGGGAGTTGATCAAAAGTCCCAGGTGCAGGCACGGGCAACGGAGTTGTGGGTACAGCTGAGGATGTGGGAGCCATCTGAGGGCCAGGGCCCATAACCTGTAGAAACTATGTGTTTTAACGAGAGTGGGAGAAACGACAGTTTTTGTGAGTGAGTGCCGTGTCTGAAGGGAGGCCTACACGTTCGCACTCGCGAGGGTTGCTGAATAAGCAATGACTGTGCTATCCAGGTATGAGCACTTATGGAATGTAAGAAAAGGGTAGCTAAAGGAATGTACCTCAGTGACTCGCGTGCATAAGCGATCACTGAGGGAAGGTAAGTATTTTGTCTACTCATATAAGTAGGAAGCAGGTGCGGATTCTATAACTCTGTGGACAAAGGGTATGCAAGAAACAGGACAATGATCGAGCCAATAGACATCCAGACTAGTTAATTAGTCTAGGCACTAATTGTTGTAAATAACTAAATCCACTTAGGGTGGCCTAATGGTATGGGTATATGTATTGACTGAGGGGACAACTCACTCGTTCTCGTGCGCTCATGATCGAGTTCACTCGTGCTCGGGAATTACAACACCAGGGTCTCTGGGAGACATGTGAAGGGAGGGGGGGGAGTCCAATAATGAATTGAGACAAGGGGGGGGGGTAATTGGGGTGCTGATTGTTTTTTGTTCATGAAGAAGCGCTCATCAAAGTCAGCTCTTTCTGAAATGATCACCTTCTTGGTGACAGGATT
>JAGFNK010001050.1:0-15701 GCA_025769875.1 Russula earlei
GCTTATATACAGTGTACAGGGTCGATTACAAAGAACTGGGACTATTCTAGACTCTTTGGTACCATCCAATAGGACTACAGAGGCATAAACTTGCTTGTGTCAAGTTTCAGGCTTACTGAGCGCATTACTGATCATTGTGGAGCGATGACATCATTATGATGTCACTGTGGAGCACTTAGTGAGCCTATGAGGTCACTGTGGAGTCGCTCAGTCAGCCATGATGTCATTGGAGCCTTGATGACATCAGATGATTTATGCAATAGTTTCTAAGAGTTTGTGCTGCTGTTTTGGGTCCTTGGTGGCTGGGTGGCCATGTGGCTGCCACGCGATGATTACCCGATTAGGAAATGGGTGCCTGGTCGTATTATAGTGCCTTTGCAATAGTGATATCTTGTACCACAGGAGGGATAGCCCAGAAAATGGAAGGGAGTCGGTAATGCAAAGTGAGAGAGGTCTTTCTTGAGTGAAATAGGACAATCCACGGCCAGGACCTGGCCTTGGTTCGTAACCAGTTGGTTGTTCATCAGTTTGAGCTAAACGAACATGGGTGTCGACCTGTTCTTTAGGGTAATACAGTTCCTGGTATTCATCTGGTTCTATAACTTCAACCAGACGTGTTTTCATAGGAACTGATTTGAAGGTGGTCGACTTGTTAGGACAATTGCGTGCCACATGTCCTTGTTTAGAGCAAAAGAAGCAACGACCTTCGACTTGATGTTGTTTCTTCTCTTGCTCAGTAGTGGCCGCTCTAGCGTGGTCAACATCCATTGGAACAACTTGATTGTTGCTCCTAGGAATAAATTGACCAGTAGGGTTCCTTGGTACAAAGGTAGGATTAACCCTAGGAGGCGGTCCAGGAGGAGGGCGGTGTTGTAGTTTACCCCTTTCTTCAGTTCGTCCATAATCCTTCTCCTTATTGTTCTCCTTTGTTATCCTTGTCTCCACGGTTACGGTTTCATCCCTTGATGGTGATCCCCTATTGTGTTCCACCTACCGTGTTTCATCTATTGTGTTTCACTTATTGTGTTTCACCTATTGTGTTTCACCTATTGTGTTTCACCTATTGTTGAGTTACTTTTACTATTGATCTACCTTTATCTATTGTTCTGCTTATAGTACTGTACAGCCTCGCTACATACAGGATTTAAGCGCCTGTAGAAGCTGGGGAATGCCCCAAGCTTAGCTTTGTCCCATTTCCTGTCGCATCCCTTTGCCCTGTACTGTCTCTCAATCACAACTTGCGTTGTGCTGGCTTTCATCTTGCTTGACCTAAGCACACCTCAAGGAACCCTTGTGTTCCTCTTCCTCCTCTGCCTCTCTCTCATCGTCCTCCTCTTCTGTGAAACCAGAAGATCAACTCTGTCTGCGGACTGAGTCATTGTCTGACTCAGCCTTGAGACGCTAAACCTTTGATCCGGTCTCTTTGAACTGGCCCCACTGAACCCTTGAACCAAGTCACAGGGACTTGGCCCCACTGAACTCTGAGCTAACGCTCTTACGGCCGCAACTGCCAGTAACAGGTGGAATGTAGTGTTGGTAGGGCGGAAGTTAAGGAATCGTTGGGGATTACACGCAATATTGCTATATCTCCCATATAGCTTTGCCTCACTGGCATATTTGTTGTGTTCCTTTCTAGCCGCTTCAGTCCATTCCATGAAATTGGTAGGTAGGGTTTCCCTTGATAAGACATGTGTTAAGGAGTGGCCTACTAAGACCTCTAGCAAAATAGTCTAGAGTTCCGTTTGCGTTTAGGTCATATCCTGCGTCGTTGGCAAGGTTGGTAAAGGTGGCAATATAAGAGTCCAGGTCAGGTCCTTGTTGCCTTAGAACAGCTAGTTTATTGAACGCAGTTTTGCCTTTTATTAGTGTCGGTGAAGGCATTATTAAACGCATTTCTAAAGTTGTTCCATAGAGCTTCATCAGTTCTGAGTACTCCAAGAGTGTTGACACTATTATTGACTGCTTCCAGTTGAGTGTCAACCCAATGGTCCACATTAGGGCCCCTTATAAAGGATAGACAAGTGTTAACTCAGTCTATAAGGATTGTTGAAGAGGGAGTTTTCATCATTCATATTGCGAAAGATGGCAAACTCTCTCATGAATTTGGAGGATTGGGAGCGGTCTCCATCAAAGATAGATGGTGGGTTTCCCCTGACCGCTCCTGTTAGAAGGGATTGGGACTATGGCAGCCATAGCTGGAGAAGGTGGAGTAGGAGGTGAAGGTGGAGTAGGAGGGGTAGGAGGTCTAGGAGTGGGTACGCGAGAGATACCAAAGATCCTTTGTGGTACAGGAAGTGGTTCAGGTGCTGGCGCGGCTTCTACTGCTAGATGTATAGGAGATAACCTAGGTGAAGGTTGTCTGGTTCGAGGTCGAGAGGAAGGTCGTTGGGATTCTTCTGCCGAAGATAAACGATGTCTTCCAAGCGAAGGTGAAGGTTGATATTGAAAGAGTTGGTACTGGGGGTCTGATTGATCCCAAGTTCCTAAACCGTGTTCTTCGTTGTCGAGAACAAGGCCTTCGTGAGTGGCATATTCAAGGTGAAGTCCAACTTCTCATCTATCAAGTTTATACCAACATCCGTTGATAAATTCAATAGGGTGGTAAAGGTTTTCGATGCGGAGGTAATATCCTACTTTGGGTTCGGTGGGGTGCCAAAAGGCTTTACCAGTGATTCATTCAGGTAGGTTGTCTTGATTATGTCGAGTGACGGTTCGGTGTTGAAGAGGGTTAGATGAGGAAGCTGGTTCGAATAGAGGGTTCAGGGATAGCAAGAGTATTCGAGGTAGAAGCCATGTGTGAAACGTTAAGCTTGGTCTGATGTCACAGTAACTAGCCGTGTCAGTTCACAAGCGGAAAACAAGTTGATGATAGCGAGGTGTTCAAGAAACGGGCTGGTTCCCATGTATAATGAGTAAGGATCCCTGCAGTGGTCGAAGTGTTTTATGCTAAACAGGTTATGGCCAATAGACCCTTCCTAGTATGACTCGGTCTGTTGAGAAGCTAGGGTAAGTTTGTAATGGGATAGACTAGGGCTGGTTCCACTAGCTATATGCGTTCAAGTCCATCGGGGACCTTGAACAACAGCAGAGAGAGTAGAGGAAGGTAGGTCTTAAAGGAGGAGAGCTCTTCTCAGGGGAGTGAAGAGAGACTCTTAGGGAAGGAAGGGAAAGGCGAAGAGTAGATGGTGGATGGTGTGTTGAGAGTTGATGAAATGGAGAGGTAGGTTGTGGTTTAAGTTTGTGAGAGTGAAGTGGGTTGCAGGAGAATATGTTTGGACAAGAGTAGGTTGGATTCTACAAGAGACCAAGCTTAGGGCTTTGGTCACAAAGTACTGAGCTTATATATACAGGAGAAGCGCAGCAATAGCTGTGCTTTGACTGTGCTACTAGTATAGTAGGAGTCATAATAAGTAGGAGTCATAGGAATGAGGCCACGAATGAGTCAGAACCAAGTAACTGTGCTGCACAGTAGGTGCGCAGCATTGCACAGTCGAAACTAAGAAGTGAATATAAATGGAAAGAGAACCCAACAAAGGGAAAGTAACAGCAATCCAGTGTTACCTGGATGTGTATGGATCACATGATAACACAGAAGGGATCACAAGATGTAAGAGATCACAAGACCAGTAAGTAAAGGGACATATGCAAGCAAGCAGTCCATAGCAAGAGGTAAGAAGTAGACGTAAAAGGAAAATGGTGTAACAACCTGACTGCCTGCTGGTTGTGTGCTGAGGATTTGCTGGTACTGGCCCCACTCCAGAAAAAGGACAATTGGAATTGTAATGCCATGGCCTTCCATTGTGCCAAAAGGAGCAGTCTGAAGCAGATCAGGCAATCACATTGAGCAAATCTTGGTTGTTCTTGCTTCATGAAGTAAGATTGTTGCCAGTTTCTCTTCTATGGTTGCCATATTCTTCACCTAGTATCCAGACCCTTCATTTGCATGTTTTGTGAATAAATAATAGAGTACACACCACAGCATTTGACCAGAGCCCAAGATCTTGCAAACTCAGACAGTAGCAGACCCCAGTTGATGTATTTGGGTGACAATAGGAATTGCAGCCAGCCATCTTTGTATGGTAGTCACATCACCACTTATTCCTCAGTTTATCAAGTACTTCTTCTCATTCCTTCCTCAAGGGGATCAATGACTGAAGCAGTTGCAGAAGTGGGATTCTAATATCAGATTTGTTAGAGCTGAGTGAGCAATACAGTATCAGTGCATATCCTTCTTTCCCTTTCCATCCACTTTTCCTGTCTTTTTCTCTTCCATTGTTCCATCCTCAAAGCAGACCATGTAATTCTTGGGAGGTCCTCACTTTGATAGCTTTCTGGTTGCAAGGCGTGGAGGTACAATTAGAGCCCTCATCCTCATGACAAAGATTTGAAGTTCACTCTCATCCTCAGTTGAAGTAGCAGGGGCCTTCACTTTATTATTAGACAGCTTGTATCATAGCTGCAAAGCATTTGGATGCCAGCCTGACTTCTCTCCAACAGCATCATGGAGGTTGTGGAGAGTTGTGGTGGAATTGATGGCAAATGGACTATAACTGCTGTCAGATTTTCTCGTGGCACAAGGAATCTGCAGAAATGAGATACTCAATCCTGCATCTGAGTGGCCACATTTTTGCCCAGTGACAGCAACCTGCTGAGTGGTTGCATCCATATTCTGAGCTCCAACAGGCCCTGACTGATGCTCATGTTAGAATACCATTTCATGGCACTGGACATTTGGGCACCACTCACATGAGGTGGAAGGCTATTGCTGCAAGTACTGCATTGACAGGGCAATTTAGATGTCACAATGCCACAGTCTGCTTGTACTCCTCTTGCTTTGCATGCTTTGCAAACATCCCCATTCCACTCACATTTGGTCTTCTGTGCCCTACATACATCTCATACAAGCAGCCCTTCCCTTCACCTTGGAGGTTGTAGAAGCTAGAGCTGGTGCATGCTCTGAATGAAATACAACAGCATGGGTCAGCTACTGAGTGCCTATCTCCAATGAAGAAGTAACTCACCTGTATCTGGTTCCTTGGCCTGCATATCACAAGGCTCACTGGCTTTTGCAACTGCTTTTACTGCCTGGTGCTTTTTGGGTGGCATGAAGTGAGCAAGTGAGGTGTGAGTGAATTATGTACACACTACAGTAGCGAGTCCAGGGACACATAGGTGAGTTTGTAAGGCTGACTGGTCCAAGTGGAAAGAGGAGAGAGGGGAGAAGAGATTCTTCTATTCCAGAGAGTAGCTAAACAATTTATATACAGGAGGGAGGAGAGAGGAAATAGGGAAACATGTGTAGTGACATCAGTAAGGCCCCTTTTACCAACCAAGAATTCTTGAATCTTGAACTTGAACTTGGATTTTGGGATTTTCCAGGAGTGACAGGAGTGACAGGAGTGATGTAAGTGATATGATGTATATAATAAATTATTGTGCATTTTTTTCTGTTGTGATTTGCATATTTGCATATATGGGGTTACACCTGATGTGTCAGCATCAAACTTGGAGTTGAGCAGTCCAACTTGAGCTCAACATCTGGGTGCTTGCAGCCCCATTTTCACCAGGCTGCACATACAAAATTTGCACAAAGAGGTGCACCCACACATTGGTGACACATGTGCTGACTTAATTACATGCTTGCAATACCCCACTTGGGAGGAGTGGAAGGAAGGGGTTAGAATAACATTTTACATATTACATGTAAACCCAACACATGAATGCAAATCACACCAAAAAATAACTCATATTTGAAATAGACTCATATTAGTTTATTATGTCACTTACATCACACCTGTCATTCCTGTCACTCCCAGAAAATCCCAAAATCCAAGTTCAAGTTCAACATTCAAGAATTCTTGGTTGGTAAAAGGGGCCTAAGAGACTAAACAAGATGTGGCAAGACTGCATGAAAGGCATTTGGCACACATGATTCCATAGCCAACCAATTGCCTACCTTACACCTCCCAGGGGCTTGAAATTTTGACTGTCCTCAATCAAAGTGTCTTGAGTGAGTCTTTGACCTTGTGTGTGCATGGTCTCATCATTGCAAAGGGGGTGGGCATTGCAGCAAGGCAGGATGGGGCAGGGTGTGCTTTTGGTGTGTGCATCTTGTTGAATGTGTTGTCTGAAATTGTGTGCAGTGGTGCTGGTGTTGTTGTGTCCTGGAATGTGGGTGCAGTGTGGCAAAGCAGGAGGGGGCATGGCATGCTTGCAGCATGTCAAATGTGTCATCATGACATGGTGCTGCTAGGGTCATTGAAGTTGTTGCTGTTGCTGTTGCCATTGCTTTTGCTGCTGCTGTTGTTGTTGTGGAGGGAAGCAGCGAGCCCAGTTTGTGTGGCTGTCACACTGACATCTTCCAGCTGTGGCATTGAGGTCTTCTCCATAGCAGGTGGCAGTGGGATGTGTGGACAATAGTGCACAAATGGGAGACAAGACAAGAGGGGGAAGATGGCATGGTTTGCCTTGTGAACACTTGCTGTAGTTGTTGAGCTAGAGTGTGTGGGGTCAGTGTCCAAAAACCGAAAACAAGACATGAGGGGTCTCTGGTAATCATCCCACAGCCACAGTGATGAGGTCTTCCCCACTGCAGGTGATGGCAGCATGCAGGGATGAGGGCATACATGTGGGCAGGGATGCAATGGAAGGGGAGGCATGGTGCAGTGTGGCACTTGTGTCAATGGCTTCCCCTGTGGCAATGTTGTGATGGCAGCTGTCGATCTTTCTGTGGGGTGGCATTGCTGAGCTTGGGTTTGAGGCCTTCTTGGACTTCTTTGGTGATGCTGGTGGCATGAGGCAATGGCAGTGTGTCATTGCTGGTGTCATGTGTGACTGAAACTTTGGTGCTAGGCATGACATTGACTGAGATTGAGGATGAAACCAAGAGGGCAATGCACTGAGCTGAGGTGACAGCAGCAGATAACACTAGAGCTGGGGTGGCAACAGGAGACATTGGGGCAGTGGCAGTGCCTGGCAATTGAAGTGATATGGTGGGCCAGGCTGAGGCAGCAGACAGGGCAGAGACAGTGGTGGCTGGCAATGCTGGTGATATAGCAGACTGGGCTGAACTGACAGCTGATGGGGCAGGGGAGGCAGCTGGCATTGTGGGCAGCATGAGAACTGGTGAGGAGACAACTGAGGCAGGTGAAGGTGAGGCCATGTGAGATGGGATGGAGCCATCAGCAGCAGCAGTTGAGACAATGGTGGTGGAAACTGAGATAGCAGAACTGGCTGGCAATATGGGTGCTATGGCAGATGGGGCATGTACAGAAACAACAGAGATGGCTGGCAATGAGACTACCAAGGCAGCAGCAGGCAGTGCTGTACTGACGATGGCAGGCAAGGCTAAGATGGAGGCTGCTGATGATATTGGGACTGAGGTGGTGGTGACAGATGCAGATGAGTGTGGGGCGGTGGCAACTGAATTGCATGTGACAGTGTGTGAGCACAGGGCTGAGACAGCACCTGTGATGATCATGGGTGAAGCAGGGATGGGGACAGGCAGGACTGAAGGTGCAGGGGTGACAGCTTATGTGGCAGAGACAGCAAAAGGGGCAGCAGGGATGATGGGAGCAGGAGTGGGCAATGTGGAGGTTGTCAAGACACATACTGCTGATCACTAAGGACTCAGGAGCAGGTGGGCAAGGGTCGGAACAGACGGTACACGGCATAAATGGTGTTGATCAGGAGGACAAGCCAAATGATGAGGAGGTACCAGATGGGGACTGGTATGTGTTGCAAGAGACAAAGCAAAGACTAGACGCCAATGTAGCGAGGAGGCTTTAAACAAGGCAGTCGTTGAAGAGTACCTTGAAGACAAGAGGAGTCTTTAAACTGAGCGGTTGCAGGGGAGTACCCAGGAAGATGAGAGTATCACAAATGGACAGTCAGATGACTGCCATGCTACATTGGGGCTTATATACAGTGTACAGGGTCGATTACAAAGAACTGGAACTACTCTAGACCCTTTGGTACCATCCAAAAGGACTACAGAGGTATAAACTCGCTTGTGTCAAGTTTCAGGCTTACTGAGCATGTTACTGATCATTGTGGAGCGATGACATCATTATGATGTCACTGTGGAGTGCTTAGTGAGCCTATGAGGTCACTGTGGAGTTGCTCAGTCAGCCATGATGTCATTGGAGCCTTGATGATGTCAGATGAGTTATGCAACAGTTTCTAAGAGTTTTTGCCACTGTTTTGGGTTCTTGGTGGCTGGGTGGCCATGTGGCTGCCACGCAATGATTACCCGATTAGGAAACGGGTGCCTGGTTGTGTTATAGTGCCTTTGCAATAGCGATATCTTGCACTGCAGGAGGGGTAGCCCAAGAAACGGAAGTGAGTTGGCAATGCAAAGTGAGAGAGGTCTCTCTTGAGTGAAATAGGACAATATACGGCCAGGACCTGGCCTTGGTTCATAACATTCATTTCCTCTTTATAGACTTGTTGCTCCTGCAACGGTAGGGACTTGTTTCTTTGGAAGATGGAGTAGTTTGCATATGAAGAGTCGAAGTCTGTTCAGTCATGGGGAATTCTCTTGTGTTCTATGGATTGTTTTGGGGATAGCTGTGGTCGATTGGGTGCATGTGATCACCAGGGTTCTCTGAAAAGTTCTTTGGTAACAAGGATAAAGATAGTCATCAATGGAGGTCATGGTGTGCGTCTAAGTTTAGGAGTTACCCCTGGTGGGAATTGCTTTAAATGCTTTCAGGTATTTCCAATGAAAGTCTTTGACTAGTAATTGTGCTTTAGACAGGTTAGATGCTGGTTCCCAGGTATTCTCTGCGGCAGTGTATCCTTTCCATTTTACTAGGTATTGAATCCCTTTGCAGTTTGGGGAAAGTCGAGAACTTAAGATCTGTTCTACTTCATATTGTTCTTCCCCTTCGACCAGTATAGGCGGTGGGTTTGAGAAGTTAGGACCGTGGGCAGTGGTTTCTTTGTAAGGTTTAATGAGGGAATGATGAAAAACTGGGTGTATCTTCCAAGATCTTGGTAACTCAAGGCAAATGTTTACTGGATATGCTGTGATGACTTTGAATGGTCCATAACGTCGAGGGGCTAGTTTTGCTTTTGGGTGGGTGGTTTGTAGATTTGTGGCTTCCTACCATACTTGATCTCCTTCTTTAAAGCAAAATGTTGGGGATTGAGGTCCTGCGTGTTTCATGATTTTGGTTGCTTGGTTTAGAGAGGCAGCTACTTCTTCTCTAAGTTGGTTTAGTCCTGTTAGTCTTTCTTGGATTGAAGGGAACTTTGATGTAAAGGTGAGGGGTGGAGCGAATGTTGGATTAAAGCCATACCAGACCTTGAAAGGGGGTTTGTTTGTTGCACTGTGTTGTCTGGCATTATGTGCAAACTCCATAAAGGGAATTAGTTCTGCCCAATTGTCCGCTTGGTGGTTGCAAAATATTCATAGGTATTGTTCTAGTTCTTAGTTAACTCATTCTGTTTCTCCATCCATCTGTGGGTGATATGCCGTGCTCAATGATACTTTGACATTTAATTTCTTCCATAGTTCTTGAGTAACTTTTGCTGCAAATTGAGGGCCTCTGTCTGATATTATTTGTGTCGGGAGGCCTATTCTTCTCCAGACATTGTTCATAATTAATGTTGCTGTTTCGTTTGCTGTGATTGTCTTGTGGCAAGGGGTAATGATTATTGCTTTGCTGAATCGATCTACCATGACTAGGAGGCTGTCAAAGCCTTGTGAAACTGGTAGGTCTGTGATAAAGTCCATGGTAATGCTTTTCCATACTTCTCCAGCTGGTGTAATTGGTATGAGGGGTGTTTCTGTTTTTGGGTGGTTCTTTGTGCTTTAGCAAATTGCACAACCATCTACGTAACTTTTGACATAGGTTAGCATTCCTGGCCACCAATAGTTTTGGCTGATTAGTTCGTAAGTTTTCCATTGGCCAGGATGCCCAGTGGCAAGGGAGTCGTGATGTAGTTTCAGAATTTTCTTTTGTAGGGTGTTGTTGTTTGGGATATAGACTTTTCCTTTGAATAATATTAGTCCATCTTTGAGGTTCCAGTCCTGTAAGCCTTTGGATAATTGTCTTGGTCCACTTTTTATAATGATTGCTAACGTGTTAGATACTTCTGGGTTGTAGTCTTTGCTAGATCATAGTTGTTGTCAAAGTTCTTGGTCACCAATTGGTTCTGTAGCAGAGGTGCGTGTTGCTCTAACTTTAAAATATTTGTTGTCTAGGAGCACCTTTCCATCATTTTTGTTTTGTATCCCCTCTTTAAAGTCTGGCCGCCTGGACAGACTGTCTGCTTTGTTCATAGTTTCTGGGTGATGGGTGATAGTGAAGTCAAAATTGCTGAGAAGGAGTGCCCATCAGGCTTGTCGTCACATGAATTTTTGTTTTGTAATGAAGTATGTCAAGTTATTGTGGTCTGTCCACAGATCAATGGGATGTGTAGCGCCTTCAAGGTAGTGTCGGAAGTGCCAGAGGGATGAGACAATGGCAAGGAGTTCTTTATCATAGATCATGTAATTTTGTTGTGCGGGGTCCAAGGATTTCAAAAAATAGGCTATTGGGTGATATCTATCAAATTCATCAGGTTGTTCCAAGATTGCACCAACTGCAAAGTCGCTTGCATCGCAGATGAGCCGAAAGGGTTTAGTATGATCAGGTAACATGAAAACTGGGGCCATTGTGAATGCTTGGATTGTCAAGACTCACTGTTGAACTATCCAGTTCAAGAGCGAGGGATAAGCTCAAAGACGAGTCGATAGACGTCCAAGATCGCGTGAGCAAGAAGTAGAGTCCAGAGTAGTAACAGATACCAGAGAGGTATTGTTACTGTGAGAGTCGAGCAATCACGCAGGGAAGAGGCCAGGATAGTCACAAGGGGACGGTCCTTAAAGGAGTATCCCAGGGTTGGAGAGTGCCGTAAACAAATGGACAGTCTGAGGACTGTCCGCTACTTTATTGAGCGCTTATATACTACAAGAGAACTGCTAAATAGGGAACAAGTCATAACCTTGTTATCAAGCACAATAGAGTGATGAGTAAGAAGTCGGAGGACGCTTACTGAGCATGCTCAGTCATGCTCAGTAAGCTGCTGAGTAAGAAGGCTTCTCCTGATGAGTAAGAGCCTTCATTGTCCACATGTTTACTGCTTTAGTGCATGTGCGAGCACCTGATTCATTTCCTGTTAGTTAGTTTAGGGCCGGTCATTTGAGGACTTGTAGTTTGGTTAGGGGATAGTGTTATCTTATAAGGCCCTTATATAGTTCTATTAGGGTCCTTAGAGTCGACCCTAATACTTCTATTAAGGTCCTTAGTATTGCCTTATAGTCCGTTCTATAGTTATTAGAGTTGGTCTAATAACGCGTTGTAGGGCCTTTGATACTAGGTTAGTGCCTGTTGTAGAACTTCTAGGGTCGTTCCAAAGGGTCTTTAGGAAGGCCCTAATACTGTCTTTTGTTGTTAAAAGGGTTGCCTTTAAGTGGGGCTTGCTGTATGTCGATTGTGCCGAGAATCGCTCGCGCAACAATGCACGCGCAATATTGTGGACACCTCTACTCACCCCTTTTGCTCGTGTGAACAGGGTGACACCATGGAGGCTGGGTTTCCTCCTATAAGGAAGGGTCCTTCAAGGGCCCTCTCCGGAGAATGGTTCATGACATGGATTAGTTTTGTTTTTGGAATGCTTGTTCTTCATCATCCTCCCATTTGAAGGGGTTTTCTTTCTTTGTTAAGTTAAACAAGGGTCATGCTATCCATGAATATTGGTGGATAAATCGTCAATAGAAGTTGCAAAATCCTAGAAATGCTTGTACTTCTGTAACATTGGTTGGAGTAGGCCATTTTGTAATGCCTATTAGCTTCTCTTGATCCATGGATATTTGTCCTTGGGAGATATTGATGCCTAGGTAACTAATAGAGGTTTGTCAAAAGGCACACTTCTCTGGTTTCAAATACAAGTCGTGGTCTTGGAGTGTTTTTAAGACCTTATGCATCCAGTCATCTAGTTCGTTCAATGTTTGCACCATGATTAGTATATCATCTAGATAAATGACCACTTGTTCAGTGGCAATGTATTTCACTAGGATGGTGTTCATAAAGTGTTGGAAAGTGGCTGGGGCGTTGCAGAGACCAAATGTCATTATCAAAGGTTCAAAGAGTCCTAATGGTGTCTTGAATGCTGTGAGGTGTTCATCACCCTCTCTTAGGCAGATATTGTTGTATCCCCATCATACATCAAACTTGGTAAAGTATTGGGCTCCTTGGAGTTTGTTGATTAATTCAGGAATCAAAGGTAGTGGATATGCGTCTTTGACAGTTGCTGTATTCAGGGCTCTGTAGTCTTGTACTGGTCATAGATTTCCTCCTTTCTTTTCTACAAAGAAGAATGGACTGGCAATAGCTGCTTTTGATGGTCGGATAGTGCCTCTTTTCAAGTGTTCATCTAGGTATTCTTTTAGGGCTTGTAGTTCTTTGGGAGTAAGTCGATAGATACCAGAATTGCGTCAGGTGATCCCTGGTTTCAGATTGATTGCATGGTCCCATGGTTGGTGAGCAGGAAGGCATTGGGAAGCTTGTTCATCAAAAACCTTTTGCCATTTCAAGAATTGGACAGGGATAAGTTTGTCTAATGTCTTGGGGGGTGTCTCTGCATGGGCTAGCTTGGTAGCTGTGGTTGATTTGGCTCTTATGCTGATTGTTATTGGTCTAAATGCATCGTGGATTTGTTTGTCAACACATGGATTCAATAGTCCTTCAGTATTTGGGAAGATTAGTGCAGCAACATTTGCAAACTCAGGTTCTTCTTCTTCAGGGAAAGTAAGCACTTGTATTTGGTAATTCCGCATTCCAGATGCAGATGCAATGGTTATGCTTGGGTGTGTGGTAAAGCAGGTTTGGGGGAAGTTCCTCAGTGTGATTGTATCATTTGCCCAATCAATATCTGGGTTGTGGTGTCATGGCCAATTTGTTCCTAAGATGATGTCGTGATCTCCAATGTTAGTGACAAGGAATTCTGCTTGTTCATCATGATTAGTGCCTGTGTGCGCTTGTATGCGAAGTCTTTGGATGGTGCTAAAGCGTATTAGTCCATTGGCATTTTGTGTTCCATCTACATTTTGTGCTGGCAAGGGTTTGGTCATAGTTCAGAGGTGCAGGCGGTGTCTTTGTGCGAATCATTCATGGATTATCATTCCTTCTGCTCCACTGTCAAGCAGGGCTCTTGCACTGATTTCTTTGCCGCTTGTCTTCCCCACAAGGGTAACTTTTAAGGCAATGGATGGGGAGTGAATATTCTTGGTAAAAACTTTGGGGTAATTGATTTCTCTTTGTATCATACTGATTTGGACCACGTCCCTTCTTGGTGCAGAAGGGGGTCCAATTAAAAATCCATAGGTACAGATCTTGGGCAGAGGATTGAGTCTGCAAGTCTTTCTCTCCAAGTTGTCAATGATGCAACAGGAATGGGTTCTTCTTGCATAGGTTTTGATGTTTTCATCTTGGATGGTTGTAGCTCTGACTGTTTGGGGGCAAGATCCTTGTCTTTGGCGTCCTTGGGCTGCTTTCTTTGCTCTACATTGATTTGCCATATGGTTCTTCTTTCCACAGTAATAACAGAGGTTGTTCTTGCGTCGAAACTCTTTCTCTGCATCTGTGAGGGGTTTTCTTTCACTTCTGGATTCCCAGGGTTGTTTGTTAGGTTCTCCTTGGTACAAGTTAATTTCCAATGGATTGTCTGATCCTTGAGTGTTTAATCCTTGGGCACACACAGAGCATCCTCCTCAAAAGCCGCGGAATTGTATAGGTGGAAAAGGTTGTCAAATTCTCTTGCTGCTTTGACAAGGGCTGCAAGTGTAGTTGGTGTCGGTGTGATTCCCAATATTTTCTGATGTAGGGCTGGGTTAATGTTCTTCCTGAATGCGTACATTTTGTCCTTTCATCAGTGGTAGCTTGTGATGCATGGTGTGACCATTTCTGATACCATTCATTAAATGGTAGTTTCCCTTGATAATAGGTGTGCATGGTGTTAACAGAGGCCAGTTCTGCTTCTGCAGGGATGAAATGATCAGCAAAGGCTTTCTTGAAGTCGTCCCATGATCCATAGTCTGCTACTGTATGAGCCATAGCCTTAGTGGTTTGTTCTCTAGCCCATGCTCTGGCAGGTGTTCCTACTTTAAAGTGGGTTAGTGCAGCGGCAACTTTCTTGCTTTCGTCTATGAAGGAGTTGCCATTGATATAGTAATAATTGGCTAAGGCTGCCCAAAAGGCTTCTGCATTATCGGCCTTTCCATCAAAGGGTTCTGGTGCAGTTCTGACAAGGCATGGATTGCTTGACATGGTGGGGTTCTGAGTTGTTGCGGTTGTAATGATAGGTGGGGCTGAGCCTTGTAATTGGATTCTAGTTGGAGTGAGTGCTTGAGGGATTGTTTGTGGTACGTTGCTAACTGTATGAGGAGTGGGTTGTTGCGTATTTCGTCAGGTGGAGGGTCCTGGAGTAGCGCTTCGAGTGCTTGGTGTGGTTCCTAGGATGGCAGTAACTTCTTGGGTTGTTTGGGCAGTAAAATCGACTTCTCGGTTATTGTAGTAAACCCAATGTTTTCTAGAATGGCTCCACTTGACTGGTTTGTCTAGAAAGAGGCCTGTATAGTTATAGGGATTGAAGTCTTGAACATTTTCTGCTCCTGGGGCTGCTGCTTTACTGTCATTTTCACATGACCTTGCACTTGCCATTTTTGGATGTCATTTCAAGTGCGAAATTAAAACTGCTATATCTCAACAGTTTCTCAACAGATTGCCTTGAAATGTTGCCAGTAGAACCTTATATACTATATCTAGGTGCAGCAAAAATATGGGAGTCTAATATTCAGTTCTTGAGATGTTGATTTTCAGGTGCTGACATGAGTGCAAAACTTTGAACTGCCATATCTCAACTGTTTCTCAACAGATTTACTTGAAACTTCGACAGTGGGATCTCATGTCCTGTATCTAGGTGCAGCCCAAGAGTTGGGGCATAATTATCAGTTCTTGAAGTTTCAATTTTTGGGTTGCAATCTGAGTGTGAAATTTCGAACTGCCATATCTCAACTGTTTCTCAATAGATTGCCTTGAAACCTGGAAAGTAGAACCTTATATACCGTATCTAAGTGCAACTAAAATATGGGAGCCTAATATTCAGTTCTTGAAGTTTCGAATTTTGGGTGCCGATCTGCATGCGAAATTTCGAACAGCCATATCTCAACTATTTCTCAATGGATTGCCTTGAAACTTGGACATCAGAACCTCATGTACTGTATCTAGAGGAAGCCAAATATATTGGGTTTCATTTCACATTGTGGGGTGCTGACCCCAAGCATGATAAGATTACATTTGCTCTACAGCTAAAAACATGACATGATACAACTATTTATAACTGTAGCACGCAAGAAGGGCACACTTGAGGTGTTCATGGGAGGTAGCGATTGCGATCGCACGTGAATGTGCGAGGAGCGGCACGTAAGGAAAGTTGGGCTTAAGGCACAAGGATATGACGAAGCGGAAGTGGGAGCCTGTTGGGAGATGTGGATCTGGGAAGGTGCGGAAGCAGATGGGAGAGGGTGGGTAAGGCAGGATGGTCTTGTTCATATGCGCCAAGACGTCTGAACAAAGCCATCAGGAGCAGGTCCACCATGCGATTGGAGAGTGTGGGGGACATATACGCACATTCATATTTATTGGAGGGCCAGA
>JAGFNK010001051.1:0-15693 GCA_025769875.1 Russula earlei
GGGAAAAGGCCTAGTATTTCCTGGAAGACAATACCAAGTTCATCATGTTTGCCAACGTCACTTTGCACACCTCTGTGCCCATTTTGTTCCATCTTGGATAAGAGATGGCATTCATGGCGGTTTTGGGCTGCCAGGGGTGCATGTGGAGGAGCATGAAAGTGCAACACAGCATGTGTCATGAACCATTCTCTGGAGAGGGCCCTTGAAGGACCCTTCCTTATAGGAGGAAACCCAGCCTCTATGGTGTCACCCTGTTCACTTCGAGCAAAAGGGGTGAGTAGAGGTGTCCACAATATCGTGCATGCATTGTCACGCGAGCAATTCTCAGCACAATCGACATACAGCAAGCCCCACTTAGAGACAACCCTTTTAGCAATAAAAGGCAATACTAGGGACCTTAATAGCAACATTAGGGTCGACTTTAAGGACCCTAATAGAACTATATAAGGGGCCTTATAGAATAACTCTATTCCCCGAACCAGACTACAAGTCCTCAAATGACTGGCCCTAAACTAACTAACAGGAAATGAATCAGGTGTTTGCACGTGTACTAAAACAGTGAACACGTGGACAAGGAAGACTCTTACTCATCAAGAGAAGCCTTCTTACTCAGCAGCTTACCAAGCATGACTGAGCATGCTCAGTAAGCATACTCCGACTTCTTACTCATCACTCTATTGTGCTTGATAACAAGGTCATGACTTGTTCCCTATTTAGCAGTTCTCTTGTAGTATATAAGCGCTCAATAAAGTAGCGGACAGTCCTCAGACTGTCCATTTGTTTACAGCACTCTCTTTTCCTGGGATACTCCTTTAAGGACTGTCCCCTTGTGACTATCCTGGCCTCTTCTCTGCGTGACTGCTCGACTCTCACAGTAACAGTGCCTCTCTGGTATTTGTTACTACTCTGGACTCTGCTTCTTGCCCATGCTGTCTTAGACATCTATCGACTCGTCTTCGAGCTAACTCCTCGCTCTTGAACTGGATAGTTCAACAGTGAGTCTTGACAGCATGTCCCTGGGATCATTTTTGATCCCCTGATGTTTTTCCACTCCCCTCAGGGGAAAATACATTCTGCTGTGCCCCTTCTTGGGCCTTGTTTGACCCACATCAAAACTGAAAATGTACCAAAAAGCAAGAACATTCCATACTGGCTCCATGACTCCCATATCCAAGAAAAATGCACACATGCAACTCAATCGCATGCATGCACCAAAACCGGAACAAGCACATCAGCCACATAGAGAGGCAATGTGTTATTTCCATTGAAGTCCAAAGTCCTTCCACTATATGTTTTCATTCCTGTCTTACTTCCATTCCCAACTCCAAAAGCTCCTAAAGATTATTCTCCTATTTTATTCCTTAAGTAACATACTTGTAAAACATATAAATTAGCCTCTCATTGCCTGCCAATGTATCAGCATGTTCTTTGTTCTCAAAAAACACTGCCATGTGCACCCAACACTTCCCCTTCTCATGCTCTACCACCACTCCATGTTGTTTACATGCATCCATGACTCTGTGCTGTATCAATGGTCCACTGGCCTGTCTTGCCCATTCACACATTCCCACTGCCTGGGTATCTTTTCTTCACCAGGTTATGGGCCCTGAAGTTGCCTATTGAAATATCAAAGTTAAATCAATTCACACCTCACAAGAGAAATATACAATAAGATAAGATGGAAGATAACAGACTTCCAGTGGTCAAGCTAGCTGGTGACAGATCAAATTGGGTATTGTACCAGGACCATATGGTGTGGACTCTCCAAATAAAGGGCATGGAAGAACATCTAACTAAGGTATTCATTCCTCCAAGATATATCAGCACAGGAGACATAAATGGAGTATCACCAGCAATGGGATGGGCCAATGATGATGCCACAACCAAACAGATCATTGCTTTGTCAATATCAGACATAGCATTTGGCCAAATCAAGCATGTGACTGATGCAATGGGGGTTTGGGATGCCCTAAAGGCACTGTATGAAAACTGATCTCAATCACTCCAACTGGATTCCATGTGGAAGCTCCAAACCACCAAATGTGATGAAGATGATGACATCCACACACAATTTGATAAGATGCAAGATATGCACAAGAAGATCACATCTATGGGCAAAACAATCAGGGATGATGAATATGCAACAATCCTTATCTCCTCACTTCCCCCATCTTATGATTATCTCATCTCATCTATGACCATGAGTGCTGACATGAATAATAATGATGTTATGACTCAAATGGTTATCAAATACATGTCCAACAAATTCCAGAAACGCATTATATGCAAATCCATTGGTCTCCCCAACACACCAGATGAAGCATTTAGTGCTGTCATCAAAACAAAGTCAAAACATGACATTGAATGCTATAACTGCCATAAAAAGGGGCATACAAAAGCAACTGCTGGCCCCATTCCAGCATGCCACTCAAGTCTGGTCTGTACCCATTGAGTCATTTGAAAGGGGTGTGATGACCAAGTGCCTTTGTTGAGGTTTGGTTCTTCAGCCATATGGTGTGGTGGACTGCTTCTCCCCATAGATACTTGGGGAGTCCTGACTGGTGAAGCATGGCTTGAGTTCATTTGAGCAGGTGGCAGTTTATGTCGGAAAATTGGGAGGGCGATTATATTGGATTTTATAGCATTATATTATGATTATATTTAAATATAATGCTATAAAATCCAATATAATCGCCCTCCCAATTTTCCGACATAGTGATTCAGCAACACCATTGTGCTGAGGTGTGTCATGTGTCATGAGGCAGCACTCAGTGCCTTGCTCCTGTAAGAAATCTGTGAATTTCTTTCCTATGTATTCACCTCCCTTGTTGGAGTGAAGTTGCTTGATGCATGCATTGTGCTGCATTTGTGCCCAGTTTGCAAAAGTTTTGTAGGCTTGCAATGTTTCATCTTTAGTTTTGAGCAACTCTAGCTTAGTGTAATGCATGTGGTCATCCATGAAAGTTATGTAGTATTTGTTCTTCACGATAGTCTGGAGCAATGAAGGCCCCCACAAATCAGAGTGGATTTCATCTCCGAATGCTTTAGCAAGTGGGGCTTCTTGTTCTTTTTTGATTGCTTTACATGTCAATTCAGCATATTTGCATGAGTTGCAAAAGAACAAAGGGATGTTGTCTATTAATTGCAGTCCATCAACTGCCTTCTTCCAAATGAGTGTGTGGATCACATCCATGGAGATATGCCCAAGCCTCCTGTGAAGTGTGAGGATGTCCACATGCTCAGACTCAGCTTGTGCCACATTTGTGTGCTTGACTTTGTATAGCCCATTTTGGCTTGCAGGGATTTTGTGATAACTTTCCCTTTTTGGTTCTCAATTTGGCACACATTTCCTGTAAAGGAACTTTGTATCCAACATTAGTGATCCAGCTAACCAATATGACAGCAAATCCAATTTGGGGTGCATGAAGCATATTTTGTAATAGTATCAGCATGTGAGCTTTTCCATTCAGTACCTGAATTAGAAGATCACCAATTCCTATTGCATAAAAGGGGCATTTGTTGGCTGCAATGATCGCCCAGGGCTGAATTGTCTGATATGTCATGAAATTGTCTGGAATGGAGTGATATGCTGTGAGGCCCCAGAGTCATACAGCTTAGCCTCCAACATTTTGAGTCACATTTGTGTCGACATGGAGACAAAGTCCAAAGTGGGCTTTGCTGGTCCAGTCGGGGTCAACATATCTGACTAGGATTGGCTGGGTGCCAGAGTTGCACTGGAAGGTCAGGCAATGATCACTCGTACCTTGGGCATACTGGGTCATGTGTTTGCACATGCATTGATGGTTATTCCCTGGGCACACTCTCAAGAAAATCTCATCCGTCAGTCCTCTGTTTAGGTAAGTGGACTTGATGTCCATATGATGGGCTTCCAAACTTTGTTCTGCAGTGAGGGCCAGGGTGCAAGGGAGTGCCAGTCTTTTGATGGCACAACTTCATCGGGCTCGTTGCTCTCAACTTAGATGAGTCCCTGCATGATAACATGGGCCTTGCATCTTTGAATTTTGTGATCTGACCTTTTCATTCAGAAGGTCTACTTGCGTCCCCGCTGAATTTCTGTTCTGCAGGCATGGCATGCTTTCAAGAATGCTGGTGTTTTTGAACATGCATTTCTCAACTTTGCACGCCCTTTCCCATTTGGCAGTATCTGTGTGAGCTGTTGCCTCCGCATAGGACCTGGGGTTTGTGGCTACCTTTTTATGTACCACTTTCCTTTGCTCAGTATGTTTCATTCATTGCTCATGTGGGATGGCGGAATGTCAAGCATCTGTGTCGCAGACAGGTGCACACATGGCATATTTGGGGTGCTTTGGTTGTCCTGCAGTGGACTGTGCAGGTGAGTTCCCCACTTTGTGAACTGTGGGTTGTGCTGATATAGTTTCAGGCTGGATGGGCAGAGCCTTGTCCATGTTGGTGGTTTGTGCTTTGGCATGCAATGCCTGTTCCACTTCCACATGGTCCAGCTCCTCTGCTTCATCACCATGGTCAGGTGTGAGCACATGTGTAGTGTGCTTTGGTTGTCCTGTGGTGGATTGCAAAGGTACATTTTCTGCCTTGTAACTTGAGGGCTCACTATGTGGTGTTTCAGGCTGAATGGGCAGGGCTTTGCCTGCTGAGACACCTTGCGGTTTGGTGTGCGGCGCCTGCTCTATGTTGTCCACCTGTTTCAGGCTGAGCAGGCAGAGGCTCCTCTGCTCTGAGACCTTGCAGCTTCGCATGCAGTGGCACTTCCACACTGTCCACCAGTTTTGCCTTCTCCACCCCCTCAATCCTGCTCTCCTTTCCCCATCCCTGGTGCTTTTGGCTGCATTGTCAAATTTGAGGATCATGTGCTTGATGTGCAATGTGGGGCCCCCTTCGTTAAATACAACATTGCAGGGTTCAGGGATGTGGGGGGTGGTGTGATGTGCAGGCTTGTACACCTGATGGTTATATGTGTGGCCTGGGAACATGTGCACCAGTGACCTTCGGGTCAGCTTGGTGAGTCTCTTCTCCAGGGCAGGCACGACATGCGCATTCCAAGGGCGTGTGGCCAAGGGAGGTCAGGATGATTCCCGCACCTTGCCTCTTTGGGTGTCAGGTTGTCCAAGGTGTGAGTGGACAGTTTTGCATCTGTATGCATCGCCCAGACCCTATCAAGAGGTGTCTGGGTCATGCATTCTGTGAATTCAGTGAGTTGTGGCATATCCGGGGTGGTAAACTGGTGTTTAATTCCCTCTTCTGCTAGGGATGTTTGCACTTCTTGCCCAGTGTGTTTGCCCCCTCCATCTAATTGGAGGGTCTTCAAGCATTGCCCAGTCATGGGCTCAACGCATGTGGTGTACAGTTGGGGGTGTTGGGGCTTTTTTGACTTGCACTTCAGCCCACCAGCATGTTCCCATGGTTCCATTTTTGCCCAGTCAGAAAGCTGGGGTGTTCTAGTAGGTGGTTTCCCATATGTGTCTGAGAGGTCCCAGTCTAACGCAGTGTCAGCACGTGTTTCCGGTGTCTTCAGGGTCTTGCTCTGAGTTTGCATCCCTACTAAGGAGGGTTCCAGTGTCTCAGAGGTAGGTGGTTTGCTGACTGTTTCTATGCCTTTGACCATTTCTTTTTGTAGCATTTGTGTTGCATGGTTGGAAGCTGAGTGTCCAACGCATTGGTGCCAAGTGTTGAGGGAGGCCTTGGAGGCCATTGTGCATGCAGTAAGGGCAGCTTCAAATTTGTGGCTGCCTTCCACAAGGGATGGGTCTAGCGTTGCTGAGCATGCTGACATAGGTTTGACCATTTGGATGGCCATGATATATAGGTTGTTGTGTAGTGTTCCCTCACATATCAGTTTATTTTTATCATATATTCCACATGTCTCTCCCTGGAATTGCACTGCCACCCCACGTTGGGTGAAATGGGAGACCAATAAGAGGTTCCCTTTGAGGTCCGAAACATACAGGATGTCACGGAGTATCGCAATACTGTGCACACCATTTGCGTGCATCCAGACTTGTATTTGCCCAGTTCCAGTGGCAGTTATGGCTCTATCATTTCCTAAGGGAACTAGAATGGGTGATGCAAGTGGGGTGAGGTGTATGAACCAATCACAATGGGGTGTCATGATGTGCAAGGCTCCAGAGTCAAGGAGCCAGCCATCTCTGAGATTGGCGGCTTGGAGCTGCTCCTGAGTTGTGGCCACACAAATAGGCTCATCTACAACTGCCTGATATAATAAGGTGCTGTTATGTGGGATTGGAACATATGCAATGGCAGTGCTGGCTGGTGGCTGGTCTGCATGCATCGCTGGTATGTCAGGCATGCTTGTGCCAGTCCCAGTGGGCATGGGCGTTGCTGCGTTGTGTGTGCCCATGCCAGTCATTGCTGCTACTGCCGCTGTTGCTTTGTCCTGCAGTTTCCCATGAATTTTCCAGCATTCATGTGTCTTGAGCCCCCTGCATTTGCAGTGAGTGCACTTCAGTGTGTGTTTCTCATTCTGCTGCCTCCTGGTCCTTTCCCTTTGGGGGTGCCTTTGCAAGATGTGTTATGGCCATGTCACAAGTCAATTGGGTCCGACACTCCTCATGGAGGATGCAGTCCGAGATGTGCTCAGCTGTTAGCAGGCTGGGTGGTGTCAAGTGGAGAGTGGCCTTGAGATTGGCCATCTTTCCTGGTAGTGCGAGAATTAGCATCCATATGAGGACTTTCTCATCAATGGGGTATCCGAGTTTTTCAAGGGTTCAGATAGCAGTCATATTATCTGAGGAGCCATGGGTTTGGTTTCAGAGAAAGTGACCCAGTATAGGTCCATTAATAAATGTGTGATGCATTGCTTGCCCTTCCATGAAAATTGTGTTTCAAATGTGTCCCCAGTATCTTTGGCTCCAGCAATGCCTAGGGCAGTGTTGAGAGTGTGCCCATTTAACATGAGTAGAATGTGGGCATGTGCTTCATGATCTCTCTGCTCCCAGTCAGTGAAGCTGCTTGGGTCAGTGCTGGGGTCCAGTTTTGAGTATGTCCCTTTTATGATTTCCATCAGGCTGTTTGTCTTGAAGAGTGCCTCTGTATTAGCTTTCCATTGCATGTACGCAACTGTGCCACCTTCAAAGAGTGGTCCATCATAACTGTGTTGACCACCCATGTAAGTTTTTTCCATGACTCCTATGGTGGGAGCATGGCTGCCTCTTGAGGGCACAATGTTTGCAGTTGCTGTGGGGGCACTCATGGCATTTCATTACGCAATTTGGAAGCTGGTGGGAGTTCATGATGTCAGGGACAACCAGGTCTCATAATCTGTTGGAGCTATATGAATGATAGCTCAGTCTTGTGTGTAAAAGACTGTATTGGTTAGTTATCTAACCTATATGAATGATAGCTATGTACAGTATTAGCTTTAAAGGAGTGTAAAGGAATTGTAGTACTGACCTCAGTCTTGTGTGTAAAAGACTAAGGAAAAATGAACATGATAACTAAATTCTAACTTATTTACACGTATGGTCCGGATTGTCCGTTCACATGCCACTAAGTGGCTGCACATCCAACATTACTCCTGACTCCAAAAGCTCCTAAAAAACATTCTCCTATTTTATTCCTTAAGTGACTGTCATGATTTTGAGAATCAGAAGCACATGCAAGTGAGATCAATTGTGGGTGGTGTTGCGCAGCATAGAGCGCAGCTAACAGGCCAAGCAACCCACCTTAGAGGTTGTGCTAATGCTCAAGTGATATTGGGGTGTAGAGCGATGTGTATACTCGTCTACAAGTATGGTATTTATACCTCTATGACCCAGGGCTGTTCCTAAGTCCAAAAGAGGTGACTACAGGTGTCCACTATATCGCGCATTAAGTGACGTGTGATGTGGAAACGTTCTATACACAGCATAAGGCTGCATCTTGTGATAGATAGCGTAGTATGCGTAACCCTATTGCCATAAGCGCATATTCTAAAGTTCTGTCTAACACGTAACATCTATCAGCAGATCTTGAACCTTGTATGAAGGTCTTCGCCTTCTTTGATCCGTTTGGGTTCCGGTTCAACACTCCCCCTTGCTAAGTGCATTGGTAGATGCCATGAGCATTTTCCCACATTCAGGGGTAGAACATTAGTCCTAGTTGCTCCCTGAATTTGAGGAACTTGACACAACCAAGGTTCTTGGTGAACATGTCGGCTGGGTTATTAGCCCCTTCAATAAAGAATAGCTCCACCTGTTTATTTTGAATGACTTCACGAATGAAGTGATAGCGCAAATCAATGTGTTTGATGTGCTTTTCTTGCACAGGGTTGGAGGCTAAGAATATTGAGCCTTGGTTATCACCGAACAGTGGGATGGGAGCAAGATTAATGCCAAGTTCTGTTAGTAAGGATTTAATCCAAACTAATTGTCTGCTCGTGTCAGAGAGCGACATGTACTCAGCTTCAGTGGAAGAGAGCGCGACTGTTTTCTGCGCTCTTGAGTTCCACGAAAATATTGCTCCAGCCAGGTTCACCATATAGCCTGTAGTGGACTTCCAATTAGTCGGATCAGAAGCCCAGTCAGAGTCAGCATATGCCATCAAACCGCCATTAGACGGTCCATCGTAGACCAAGGCATAATTGGCGGTTCCCAAGAGGTATCAGCAAATATAGAATGCATGATTTAAATGATCCTCTGAGGGATTGGAAGCATGTTGCGACAACTTAGTGACTGCAAAGGCTATGTCTGGACGTGTTCCAAGCATTATGTATAGGAGTGATCCTATAACTTGCTGGAATTTTGACCACAAGGCTGGGTTAGCAGTGGAAGTGTTGGGAGAGGGGTGATAGCCCTCTGGTAGCAGAGTAGGAGCAGGGTTTGCGTTAAGCAAGTCGAAACACTGCAGCACTTTCTGTAGATATTCAGTCTGGTCCAGATGTATCTGGCCGGACTTGCGTAGAATGCGCATGCGTAGAAATTCTTGGGCATCGCCCAGATCTTGACATTCCCAGAGCTTCATGAAGCGCTCCTTTGTTTTATTAATTTGTTTTTTGTCTGCTCCAAAGAAGAGCACATCATCGACATAGACGATGGCTATGATGCTCTTGTCTTTACTAACAAAGAGCCCAGAGTCAGACATAAGGCGAATAAGGCCGAGCAAGGCCATGGACTTGTCAAGGGCTTTCCACCATGCAAGTGCCGCTTGCTTGAGTCCATATATTGCACGTTTTAGGCACATGACTTTACACTCTTGGCCTTTTATTTTGAAGCCCTCAGGGCTGCTCCATATAGAGCTCTTCATCGAGCTCACCATAGAGAAAGGCAGTCTTGACGTCTAGTCCGCTAATGTGCCAGTTTTTGAGCGCTGCGAGCACAATCATCAGGTGGACTGTCTCAAACCATACCACGGGTGAGAATATTTCGTCATAGTCAATGCCTTCTACTTGGGAGAAGCCTTTGGCGACTAGTCTGGCGTTTTTATGACCATCAGACTTAAGGTCGAATACCCATCTGTTTTTAATTATTTTGCGATCCTTGGGAGGATCGACTAGTTCAAAGACTTTGCATCTGTGGAGGGATTCCAACTCCTCAGCGACAAGCATCTTTCCACTCCTTTTGGAGTTCACTTGGCATTCGCAGAATGTCCCTAAAGGTCCATTCGCGAATCTTCGCAGTATCAGGTGCTTCCAAACTTAGTGGAACTGCTTGGGTGAGCAGATAGTTCAGAAATTTGACTCCCCCTTCCCTTGCTAGACGTAGAATGTCTTCTACCTCATCCTCAGAGGCTTGCGGCGGTTGATCGTCAAGGACGACAGGAGGGTAAGGGCCTGGTGCGGCCGATCCTGACGTACTATCCTCACCAGGAGCTACCGGGTTGGTTTTCTGTCATTGTTCTCCATGTGCGTGTGCGCCAAACGTCTTTTTCCACTTCTGTGGGGTGTCTGCGTTCACCATAGACATTGCCAGGACGGGTAGGTACTTTCCTCAACCGCTGAGACCTTCGAAGAGGTACAGGTTCTTCAACAGGAGGAGGGGACGGTGTAGGAGGGATGGGCATTTGCTCGCGTTCCTCTACTTCTGGCGCCTGTATAGGCTGCTCATCGTCCTCACTTTTGACTGTAGGGAATGGGTCGTCAACACCAGGAATGGTGTCTTTGACAGGTTGTTGCGGTAGTTCCTCACGCGGTTCATTAATCCACATGGTACCTTTAGTGCACGCTTTGTCGCATTTGGGGTACAGGGTCTCATCGTACAGGGCGGTAGCATTTGTGTAAAGCGTGTTATTTTGGAGCCTCATAAAGAGTGAGGCTTTGATCCCCTCAGTGTGACCAAGGTAGATCATTAGCTCGCTTTTGGGCGAAAGCTTATTGACTCGACGCTTTTCTGGTATGTGCACATATGCACCGCAACCAAATACTCTGAGGTGTGAAATATCAGGGACCTCGTTCTTTAGGACTTCGTAGGGTGTATGCCATTGAAGGCGTCTGGCAGGTGTCCTATTGTAACAGTGTGTCCCATGATTCACTGCAAATTCCCACCAGGAGGGAGGTAGACAAGCTTCAAGGCGCATCGCCTGAGCTTTGTCCATTACAGTGCGCATAAAGCGCTCTGTGTGTCCATTCTGTTGTGGAGTGTATGGGGCGCTTTGCAGGATTTTAATTCCTTCGTCCTTTAGGACGTTATCAAAGGCCTCGGACTTGTACTCTCCACCAGCATCGGACATCCACTCTTTAATTCCTGCTTTGTATTGGTTTTTGACCATAGCAAGGAATTGCTTGATGGCCATAATGGTTGACTTTTTATTTTTTAAGAGTGTAATCCATGCATAGGAGGAATAATCGTCAATGAAGCTGACGAAATATTCGTACTTATGATATGACTTCACAGGGAAACTCTTAAGGTCCGAGTGTATACGCTCGAACGGTGCAGAAGCACGAGTTTCAGAAGGGGGGTGCACAGATGCAGGCATCTTGCCTTGCAGCGCAGCCAGGACATACCGGCTGTTCCTGAGGGATTTTCAGGTCTTCAGGGAGACCCTTGGTATGTGTCTTTGCACGTGTTATGACATCCTTAGATGGGTGGCCAAGGCGTCGGTGTATGACATCATAATCTACCGCATAGATAAGAGAATGCGCTTGCGCGCTTTCAATTGAGGCGTCTAACCAATACAGTGGTTTGACCCGGGAATAAGGAGTAAGAGGACAGGATTATACGTCTGTCCTCTTGTAGGGAAATATGTCTATTATTCCCTAATGCATGCATCCCTTGTTGTAAAAACTCCCCCATAGATAATATCTGAGTGTTATTGCCGTTTTCAGCGCACTTGGCGGAGTTTGAATTCCACCCAAATCGGCACAGAACACCCTCTCAAACGTGCGGGATGAATATCTCCCTCAAAACAGCTTCAATTCATATGAAATGTATTGTCCCTGAATCGCCTGAATGAGGGCTAGGCAGCCCCATTGTTTTCATGAGATTTGAGTGAGAATTGGTGGAGCTGGACTCAAGCCACCTCCACATGTGTATTAGATGAATTACAACTCAAAATCATGGTCGATATCTATTATTTTTCCCTCATGTTGTACCCATGGGCTGTCTTGAGGCAGCCCCATAGTGTTTTTGACTCAAGCATTGTGGTGTGCAACATCGTTTCCCTCATATCGTGTGACAGTAGCACGGTCATGTGCCAGGAAGGAGCCCCCCCAGGAAGTGCACACCTGAGCCCATGGGGTGGTGAAGTGTGTCCAAGAATGCAGAATGACTTCATAAGACTGAAGCTCCAAAGAGGAGGAGCACCTAGCGGGAACGCGAGAATGCGTTTGTTCATTCGACTGCACTCAGGTTCACACAGATGATAAGGGAACAACAGGGCAACTTTATTCAACATGGTAGCAGATACAGGTTAGAACTAAGGCTAAGGGACAGGAAAAGCACAAAAGACAGTCATATGAAAGGAAATCTAGACGTGAGAAGGGGACCGAAGCTGGACGACGCGAGGTATCGAGTCATGGTCTCCAGCGGCTGTGGTAGTGGCGTGTGGCGATTTGTGAAGGATGGCTGAGGCCAGGTGTGGTGACGAGGGGTGTGGTCGAGTCATGACGCGAGGAGGGGGAGACGATGCAAAGGAGAGGCTGGAGGGGGGATAGGGAGAGTGCTGGTGGGTGGTCGCTTGGGCGCTGATGGCGCTGCCGAACGCGATTGCGGGTGGGACAATTGGAGAACTTGGATGGCAGATGCAAGGGAGAGGAGCGAGGGGGCGTGGAAGTAGAAAGGGAGAGGGAAGACAGCAGCAGGCTGGGAAATGGACGCATAGGCGGCGTGCAGATCTCTGACTAACAAAATGAGAGTCTAGTAAAAAAGGGGAGAAAAACATACCGAAATGTACAGTAGCAACACCGTCCGATGGCAACAAAGACGGCGGCGTGGTACGGGGCTCTTCGGCTGTGCGTTGGGACTCGTCAGTGCATGGTTGTCAAGACTCACTGTTGGACTATCCAGTTCAAGAGCGAGGGATAAGCTCGAAGACGAGTCGATAGACGTCCAAGACGGCGTGGGCAAGGAGTAGAGTCCAGAGTAGTAACAAATACCAGAGAGGTATTGTTACTGTGAGAGTAGAACAATCACGCAGGGAAGAGGCCAGAGTGGTCACAAGGGGACGGTCCTTAAAGGAGTATCCCAGGGATGGAGAGTGCCGTAAACAAATGGACAGTCTGAGGACTGTCCGCTACTTTATTGAGCGCTTATATACTACAAGGGAACTGCTAAATAGGGAACAAGTCATAACCTTGTTATCAAGCACAATAGAGTGATGAGTAAGGAGTCGGAGGACGCTTACTGAGCATGCTCAGTCATGCTCAGTAAGCTGCTGAGTAAGAAGCTTCTCTTGATGAGTAAGAGCTTCCATTGTCCACGTGTTCACTGCTTTAGTGCACGTGCAAGCACCTGATTCATTTCCTGTTAGTTAGTTTAGGGCCGGTCATTTGAGGACTTGTAGTTTGGTTAGAGAATAGTGTTATCTTATAAGGCCCTAATACTTCTATTAAGGTCCTTAGTGTTGCCTTATAGTTCGTTCTATAGTTATTAGAGTTGGTCTAATAACGCGTTGTAGGGTCTTTGATACTAGGTTAGTGCCTTTTGTAGAGGCCCACTAGGGTCGTTCCAAAGGGTCCCTTAGGACGGCCCTAATGACTGTCTTTTGTTGCTAGAAGGGTTGCCCCTTTAAGTGGGGCTTGCTGTATGTCGATTTTGCCGAGAATCGCTCGCGCAACAATGCGCCGCGCGATATTGTGGACCACTCTACTCACCCCTTTTGCTCGTGTCGAACAGGGTGACACATAGAGGACCAAGGTTTCCTCCTCCTCTATAAGGAAGGGTCCTTCAAGGGCCCTCTCCGGAGGAAAGGTTCATGACAATGGTGAATGCGGGGGCGGTGAGGGCCTGAGGGCCGTGCGGCGGTTTGATGGGGGGCGAGGGTGCGTGCTGGCGGCGATGAATGATGATGATGTGAGGACGGAAAGAGGAGATGGCACGAAAGGAATACGCACATATGTACTCTTGTAAGCGATTCGCAGCCAGCCATATAGCTGTGTGGGTGAGTCGACATCGAGGCCGTGCACCTTTGCGACAATTTTGCATGTCTTGTGGTCCGTGCATTTGTGCTGTAGTGAGTTCCCAGGCTTCTGCATTTACATAGGCATAGGACTCTTCCTCCCCATCCTCATCAATAGCAGGAAGGGATGTCTTGGAAGCCTGAGCTCGTGGTTGTGATCGCTTCGGTCGAGTGGGAGTGCCTGAGCTGTCACTTTCATTTCCACCAGTTTTTTTTTCGGGCAGCCTTCCTTTGGCCAGTAGTACGTGTCGGTGCAGGCCGGCGTTTTGAAGCACATTGCTTCGAGCCCATGAGGGTTTAGGGGGTTGAAATGGAGGGGTAGAGCAAGGTATGGTGAGCAGCCAGGGAAGAACGCCTGTCGTCGTCCTGGAGTAGGAGTGGACAGGTGGACGGTTGATGAATAAGCCACATGACTCTTTACGCACCGTCTCGTCCGTCGCCTCGTCCGTCGCCACAGTAGCCTCAGTCATGCCAGCCGCCGACTTCGCATCACTCTCCGTCTTAGCCTCGCCCGTACTCGTCATTTCAGCCCAGTCCGTCATAGCACCAGCATCGCCAGCCGCCGCCGTCTCCACCCTGCCCTCAGCCTCAGCCTTCTCAGTCTCAGCCACCGCCACCGTGCCCCTAGTTTTGCCAGCCGTCTCCATCGCCCCAGCTTCAGATCAGTCAACCGCCGCCACCGCGCTCTTAGCCTTGCCAGCCGCCTTAGTCTCGTCAGCCCCCGCCATAGCCTCAGCCTCAGCCACCAACGTCTTAGCGCCACACGCCGCCGCCTCCACCACCGTCTCACAAGCCACCGCCACCACGCCCTTGTCAGCCACAGCCGCCGTCGCCCCTGCATTGCCCTCAGTTGTCGCCTCCGCCCCGTCCACCTCCACCGTCGCACCAGCTCAGTCCGCCGCCACCTTCTCAGTCTCAGCCTCAGTCTTCTCAGTCATAGCTGCCGCTTTAGTAGTTTCGCGCGACACCAGCACCGCCGCACCGTCGCAACCCCTCGCCACCAGCACCACCCCAGAAGACCAAGAAGGCCTTGGCCACAAACTTAGCCATGACACGCCACAACAGGAGCAGAAGCCGCTGCCACGCCGCCACCGCCGCAGGAGAAGCAGTCACCGACACCAACAGCACACCGCACGCCACCTCCCACATTGCCTCCCCATCCATTTGCGCGCTCTCGCCCACGTCTGCTGCCGACACCTGCAGTGGAGACGACCCCGCCACCGTTGCCACAAGACGACAGATCCCACCCCTGCGCAAGCCACCCCACGCATCCTCTTTCTCGAGTCCTCGCCACCTACGTCTCTATCTACGAACTCATGCTCACCACCTACACCTTCGCTCCTCGTCCACGCCTGCTGCCACCACCTGCAATGGAGATGACTCCTGTATATAAAAACACCCTAGCTACTCTGTAGTAGAAAGAGTTCAGAATAGGACCCCCTCTTTGCAACCCACTCCTCTCTGTCTGTGAAAAACAAGAAGGATGGTCAGAATCAAGAGGCGAGAGGGGTGATGAGTGGCTGGCCGCAACTCCAATTGCACTGGAAATAACATTGCACACCACAACACTTGAGTCAAAAACACTATGGGGCTGCCTCAAGACAGCCCATGGGTACAACATGAGGGAAAAATAATAGATATAGACCATGATTTTCAGTTGTAATTCATCTAATACACATGTGGAGGTGGCTTGAGTCCAGCTCCACCAATTCTCACTCAAATCTGATGAAAACAATGGGGCTGCCTAGCCCTCATTCAGGCGATTCAGGGACAATACATTTCATATGAATTGAAGCTGTTTTGAGGGAGATATTCATCCCGCATGTTTGAGGGGGTTTCTGCGCCGATTTGGGTGGAATTCAAGCTCCGCCAAGTGCGCTGAAAACGGCAATAATTTTCGGAATATAGAGAACAGGAGAAATGCGCGTGACAACCATTTTAGAGTTGACAGTGTGCCGAAGCAACACAGCGCCTTTGCCTTCCACATATATTGTGTTATCAGCAGTTTTAACAGGGGATCTTTCGTGCGGCAAAGCCAGCGTTATACTCTATAAAGTCTTTTATTTCGAAGGTGAAGTGTGCGGACATGCCAGAGTCTAGGAGCCATAAGGATCCTAATTTACTCAAGTCGTGCTTTCCTCTACATCT
>JAGFNK010001052.1:0-15639 GCA_025769875.1 Russula earlei
ATCGCCAAAGACGCGGGGGATCCATTGCCATTTCCTTATCAGTTCACATCCTCTCTGCCAATGACATCATTATCTTAGGCGACCCTCGCACTCTTGATGCTCACATCTATGGGCACATATACATCCTTGTCTATATGCTACGAGTTGACAGATCTAGGCGAGATCGTGTCATATCTTGGGTTCTGCATTACATGCGATTGCTTGGCTAACACAGACATTGATCATTCAAGGTACATCTCGGATCTCTTCAGGATGGCAGATTCCACTCCGCTCCGCTTCTATAATCTTGGAGGTCTTACCTTGGGATGGTGGACTTCTGTTCCACTTCCACATTCCGCTCTGTTCCAACACGGAAGTCCAGTTGATCAAGCACTCCAGAGACACAACACCTATGGCAATTAGGCAATATATTAATGTTTTAATGGCAGCCTCCCCTATGTGCAGATCTCAACACTTCACTGGACACTTTCCTGGCAGCCTCTTGACTGCATCTACACTTTCCTGGCAGTCTCTCGACTGTGCATTTACATGCGTTCACACGCGTTCACACTTTCCTTTGCAGTCTCTCGCCTGCATACACATATTCATTTGAAGTCTTTCGACTCATTTCCTTTGGAGTCTTTTAACTTGCAGTCTCTCGACTCACCCACTCTTTAATCACTTGCATTTCACTGCAATACCTACCTCATCAAGATGTTCACCTGCTGATGGTCTTACCATGCCGCACGCCCACATGCAACACCAGTCCTTTCGTTACTGGGTTAGATCTCTCTTGATCTAATCTACCGACTGTCTCAATCACAGGGGGATGTTGAGATTATCATTGATTTGGTGTGTTACCACTACCCTGGGACGTTGTGATGTAATCACAGCTCAGACGCATTGACATGTTGGTTATACAGACTGGGCATCACCGGCTTGGCTCAGGCGCATGACACATCGGATCACGCAGTCCGGCTCAGCTCATATGCTGAGATCGGTGCTACTTACAATGATAAGTTAATTGATGACAATCGGTAGCTACTAACGACTGATCCTTGTATGATCTTTGTTTCTTATTGATGGTAGCTACTTGCAGTGTACTTAGAGACGCTCTGGAGTACTTAAGAGCGTCGTATTTCAATAGATCACTTCAGTCTTGTCTTACACAATACTGAAGTGAGTACTTACTGTTTCCTATCTTATCTCTCGCATCTAATCACATGTTGTTGATATCTTTTGATAGGTATTACTGAATTACAGTCTTGTCTTACACAATACTGAAATATCTTTTGATAGATCTTAAGGATCTTATCGCTCTTATTATAACCTGCGCCCATCTGCTTCAACACAATTCTAGAATCATTGGTGCATGGGACCACCAATCTGAAGGAGGGGTAATGTTACTGAGTGGTTTGGGGTCTGGAAGATGCTGGACACCCAAATGATGGACTGCATCATTTGCATCATGCATGCATCAGAGCTTGACCATTTATGTGCCTTGATATTGCATTCAGAACACATTGATTGTATCTTTCTGAAGATGTGTTAAAGAAGCAATGAATCACAATTCTTCTGTTCCAGATGTTCCTGTACTGCTATGTATGTCATTTCCTGATTAGGAAAGTACTTATGACACCATGATTGCTACTATGGAAGCACTTAATGCTTCCAGCACTGAGATCATTTACAGTGGAAGCAACTATTGCTTCCATGAGCCATCTGTCAAGACTCACTGTTGAACTATCCAGTTCAAGAGCAAGGGAGAAGCTTGAAGACGAGTTGATAGATGTCTAAGACAGTGTGGGCTAGTAGCAATACCCAGAGTAGTACCAGGTACCAAAGAGGTATGGTAACTGGGAGTGTCGAGCAGTTATGCAGGGAAGAGGCCAGAGTGGTCACAAGGGGACAGTCTTTAAAGGAGTATCCCAGGGGTAGAGAGTGCCATAAACAAATGGACAGTCTGAGGACTGTCCGCTACTTTATTGAGTGCTTATATACTACAAGAGAACTGCTAAATAGGGAACAAGTCATAACCTTGTTATCAAGCACAATAGAGGGATGAGTATGAAGTTGGAGTGTGCTTACTGAGCATGCTCAGTCATGCTCAGTAAGCTGCTGAGTAAGAAGGCTTCTCTTCATGAGTAAGAGCCTTTACTGTCCATGTGTTCACTGCTTTAGTACACATGTGAAGCACCTGATTCATTTGCTGTTAGTTAGTTTAGGGCTGGTCATTTGAGGACTTGTAGTTTGGTTCTGGGAATAGAGTTGCCTATAAGGCCCCTTATATACTTCTATTAAGGTCCTTAGTATAGTTGTATAGTTTGTTCTATAGTTATTAGAGTTAGTCTAATAATGCATTGTAGGGTCTTTAGTATTGTGTTAGTGCCTATTGTTGAGCACTTATAGTCATCATAAAGGGTTCTTCAGGAGGCTATAATACTGTCCTTTATTGCCCTTTTGTCCATGTGAACAGGGTGACACCATAGAAGCTGGGTTTCCTCTCATAAGGAAGGGTCCTTCAAGGGCCCTCTTTGGGAAATGTTTCATGACACCATCCTTGCTACTATAGCACCTACCAGTACCTACAGTAGTGAGAACCTTATCCCTGAGGGCCATATAAAGCCCCCAGTGAATAGCAGTTGAGCCTTAAGCTCAACTTAGTTTGCCAATCCAAAACAGTTGACTCCTACCCCATCTGAAGAGCCCCTCTCATCTTGTTGACATACTCTAGAAGGACATAACACCCCTTCCTCCATGAGTATTGCTTTCTTGACTCAAGCATATATCCACATTGGTAGGACATGTTTATAGATATGGAGTTGAGTCATATCAAAGGCCAATCAAAGTATGAAAGGATGAGGGGGTAGTGTAGTAGCTGTATAAAAGGAAAATGAAGCCATGAGTACAGTACCTGATGCTCAAAATTGAACTAAAACTCCTGAGGAACATCCATGAAGTGAGGACGTGGCAGCAAGGCTGTGAAGTGAAGTATGATCGCATTCAGTGTGATGCTCAGTGAAAGGCACTTAAGACCATGAGGGGCAGCCAAGGCAATGCAAGGGGACACAATGGTGTCAGGCAGCCTAAGGTGTGTGTGCAGGATGAAAGAGGTTAGAGATTTGTTGAGACAGCAGCAAGATGTCAATGAAACGAGTTGGGAGAACATAAAGGAGGAGGCAAGGCAGCAGAGGCACAAAAGACAAAAGAGACAAAGGAGAAATGACACAGATGGAGTGGCAATGGAAGGCATACAGAGAATATGAAGGAGAGCCAATGTGAGTGGGTGAAAGGCAGGGTGTAGCACAGGCACTGATTGGCATGGAGTGCATGCTGGAGATGTCATCCAGGGTATTGTCAATGCTACTTGGGCTTTCATGGAATGAGACTTGGTGAAAGAGAAAGAGAAAAGGAAGGGAGAGACTGGGGCATGTGGATGAGGGAGGTGCGAGGCACAGAAGTACATTTTCATGGCACAGGGATCCTGTTGTGACTTTGTGGCTAGCCGAATCAGTCACCTTACAATTTCAGGGGGCCAGGCCTTGCATGTGGTGCCAATTCAAGGTTGAAGGGAACAGTACAGAGGCATCACCTATACAAAGAATCAAAAACCATGGTGTGGGGGTGAGGACATGAGGGAAGGGCATGGAGAAATGTTTGCCATCAGCTGCATCATCCCTAATTGTTGAATCATGCAGTGATAAAATAGGTTAGATTGTAGTAGATCTAATAAGATATCATTCAGTTTCTGTGAGACAAAACATTTTACCTTATAAAATATCACTACAATGCATAATCAGCTACTGATAATATCATTAGATAGTAAGTGCTTAATTCAGTTTCTGTGAGACAAGAGTGAAGTATCTACTGTATGTATGATTGGTGTTCTTCCAGCCTGGCTTGGCCTGAAAGCCCTGGCTTTGGCCTGGCTTGAGGCAGCTTTGGCTTTCTCAAATCCCAAGCCAGGCCAAAGCCATCAAATCTGGCCAGCTTCGGCTTGGCTCAGCCTAGGCCGTGGCTTTTATGTGTAAAATATGCTTAGTTGTAGAATGAGATAGTGGAGCCATGTTGCATGAATGGAAGCTACTATGCTATTCAGACCAATTCATAGTCTCCTCATCTTTGTCCTCAATCAGTAGCTCATCCCAAGAAAACCCTTCAACATCTGACTCCTCCTCAGCATCATTTGAATCCCCTCTACCCACATCTGCTAAACCTTCATCACGTTCCTCCAATTCCAATGTTGATGATGGTGTGGGTTCTCGGAAGAGCAAGTCACACTGGATTGCACATTTGATGCACTGGAGGGCCTCCACAATGTCACCCTTGAGATGACTGTGGCGTTTTGATATTGTGATCCCCCCCTGCAAGAATGCACGCTCACTCAAGACTGATGATGACATAATTTCAAGATAGTCCCACACAAGTGAACCCCATGTGGGATGATAGTGTTGTGCATTGTACTATGATATGTTGTTAGACACAGGTCATCAGAGTGTTCAGTTTGAAATACTCACACCCCACCACTGGACTGCTGTCCAGCCTTCCAGCACTTGCTCAGGAACATCCATATAGGCTTGGTAGTCATGAAGCCATGGCCATTGAGGGTCATCTGGCACATCCACCCCTATATTGTCATGAACCATTTTCCAGAGAGGGCCCTTGAAGGACCCTTCCTTATGAGAGGAAACCCAGCCTCTATGGTGTCACCCTGTTCACACAAGCAAAAGGGGTGAGTAGAGGTGTCCACAATATCGTGCACACATTGTCACACGAGCGTTTCTTGGCACAATTGACATACAGCAAGCCCCACTTAATGGCAACCCTTCTAGCAATAAAGGACAGTATTAGGGCCTTCCTAAAGACCCTTTAGGACGACTCTAGGTGCTCTACAATAGGCACTGACCTAGTATCAAAGACCCTACAATGTGTTATTAGACCAACTCTAATAACTATAGAACGAACTATAAAGCAATACTAAGGACCTTAATAGAAGTATTAGGGTCGACTCTAAGGACCCTCATAGAACTATATAAGGGCCTTATAAGATAACACTATTCCCTAAACCAAACTACAAGTCCTCAAATGACTGGCCCTAAACTAACTAACAGAAAATGAATCAGGTGCTTGCACGTGCACTAAAGCAGTGAACACATGGACAGTGAAGGCTCTTACTCATCAAGAGAAGCCTTCTTACTCAGCAGCTTACTGAGCATGACTGAGCATGCTCAGTAAGTGCACTCCGACTTCTTACTCATCACTCAATTGTGCTTGATAACAAGGTTATGACTTGTTCCCTATTTAGCAGTTCTCTTGTAGTATATAAGTGCTCAATAAAGTAGCGGACAGTCCTCAGACTGTCCATTTGTTTACGGCACTCTCTATCCCTGGGATACTCCTTTAAGGACCATCCCCTTGTGACCATTCTGGCCTCTTCCCTGCGTACCTGCTCGACTCTACCAGTTGTCAAGACTCACTGTTGAACTATCCAGTTCAAGAGTGAGGGATAAGCTCGAAGACGAGTCGATAGACATCCAAGACCGTGTGGGCAAGGAGTAGAGTCCAGAGTAGTAACAAATACCAGAGAGGTATTGTTACTGTGAGAGTAGAGCAGTCACGCAGGGAAGAGGCCAGGGTAGTCACAAGGGGACGGTCCTTAAAGGAGTATCCCAGGGATGGAGAGTGCCGTAAACAAATGGACAGTCTGAGGACTGTCCGCTACTTTATTGAGTGCTTATATACTACAAGAGAACTGCTAAATAGGGAACAAGTCATAACCTTGTTATCAAGCACCATAGAGTGATGAGTAAGAAGTCGGAGGACGCTTACTGAGCATGCTCAGTCATGCTCAGTAAGCTGCTGAGTAAGAAGCTTCTCTTGATGAGTAAGAGCTTCCATTGTCCACGTGTTCACTGCTTTAGTGCACGTGCAAGCACCTGATTCATTTCCTGTTAGTTAGTTTAGGGCCGGTCATTTGAGGACTTGTAGTTTGGTTAGGGAATAGTGTTATCTTATAAGGCCCTTATATAGTTCTATTAGGGTCCTTAGAGTCGACCCTAATACTTCTATTAAGGTCCTTAGTGTTGCCTTATAGTTCGTTCTATAGTTATTAGAGTTGGTCTAATAACGCATTGTAGGGCCTTTGATACTAGGTTAGTACCTATTGTAGAGTTCCTAGGGTCGTTCCAAAGGGTCCTTAGGAAGGCCCTAATGCTGTCCTTTGTTGCTAGAAGGGTTGCCTTTAAGTGGGGCTTGCTGTATGTCGATTGTGCCAAGAATCGCTCGCGCAACAATGCAGCGCGCGATATTGTGGACACCTCTACTCACCCCTTTTGCTCGTGTGAACAGGGTGGCATCATAGAGGCTGGGTTTCCTCCTATAAGGAAGGGTCCTTCAAGGGCCCTCTCCGGGGAATGGTTCATGACACCAGTAACTATACCTCTTTGGTATTTGTTACTGCTTTGGACTCTACTCCTTGCCCACACCATCTTGGACGTTTATCAACTTGTCTTCGAACTTACTCCTTGCTCTTGAACTGGATAGTTCAACAGTGAGTCTTGACATATATCAGCTGTGTGGTCTTCTTCATCATCATCAAGTTCTTGAAGCAGAGCTCACAGGCCCTTGCTCTTCATTGATAGTTCCAGTTGTGTTGTTGTGGGACTGCTACACAACCATAGCCACTGTTCTTTGAACTAAATGTACTGAGCAAATGAAATGGAAGAGAGGGACATGGACATACCTCAGCAAGATTGCACAGGCGGCATTGGAGTGTGGTTATAGTAGCCCTGGGACTGGCCCTGCAACAGAGAAAGATGTACCCAATTACCATTGCTAACTAGAGGACCCCATGGCAGATTACCCGATGCAGTGGCATTATATACAGGATACAGGTCAGGGGTGCTCATGATGTGGGGTTGCAGGCTCACTCTCCACACCACGATGCAATGGCCTTTCTCCAGTGTGTGGAATGCTTGGCGGTGGCAAAGCCATGAAGGACTGATGGCCTGTATTAGAAATGTCTGCTAAGCCATGTGACAGTGTTGTGGGGACTGTTAGCGAGATCGGAGAGTTCTGTGAAGGGATCTCTAGAACATCACAGTACTTGGAAATGGAACGTTGCACACACAATGTATGTTACACCATTTTCCTTCTATGTTTACTTCTTACCTTTCGCTATGGACTGCTTGCTTCTTACGTCCCTTTACTTATGGGTCTTGTGATCTCTTACGTCTTGTGACCCCTTCTGTGTTATCATGTGATCCATACACATCCAGGTAACACTGGATTGCTGTTACTTTCCCTTTGTTTGGTTTTCTTTCCACTTATATTCACTTCTTAGTTTTGACTGTGCAATGCTGCGCACTTACTGTGCAGCACAGTTACTTGGTTCTGACTCATTTGTGGCCTTATTCCTATGACGCCTACTTATTATGACTCCTACTATACTAGTAGCACAGTCAAAGCACAGCAATATCTGCACTTTGACTGTATATATAAGCTCAGTACTTTGTGACCAAAGCCCTAAGCTTGGTCTCTTGTAGAATCCAACCTACCCATGTCCAAACATATTCGCCTGCAACCCACTTCACTCCTAATCCTCAAACCACATCCACCTCTCCATTTCATCAACTCTTCACACACACCAACTACCATCTACTCTACCTATCCCTTCCTTCCCTATGAGTCTCTCTTCACTCCCCTGAGAAGAGCTCTCCTCCTTTAAGACCTACCTTCCTCTCCTCTCTCTGCATTGTTCAAGGTCCCCAACGGACTTGAACACATATAGCTAGTGGAACCAGCCCTAGTCCATCCCATTACAAACTTACCCTAGCTTCTCAACGGACCGAGTTGTACTAGGAAGGGTCTATTGGCCATAACCTGTTTAGCATAAAACACTTTGACCACTGCAGGGATCCTTACTCTTTATACATGGGAACCAGCCCATTTCTTGAACACATCTCTACCATCAACTTGTCTTTGCGCTTGAGAACTGACATGGCTAGTTACCGTGACAATGTAAGCAACTTGTGCCCAAGTGATACTGGTGTCAAAGAGTCCAAATATCACTTTCCATTGTATCTTTGGATCCTTTGAGCACGGCATCTGACAAAGAGCTTGAGAGAACACTGATCTCCTTGACAAGTTGTTTGACTGTTTTGGGAGTGGACATTTTGGATGCAGAAGGGGGAGGAGTGCAAGTTGATGCAAAGGTGAGCATTCAGCACATCATCATATAGGCCACCAAGGCTTACATTGAACATGTACTCAAGCAAAAAAGAAGGATGAGAGGGAAGTGCAGATACGACAATGAAAAATGACAAGCAATGACGGTGTGTCCATGCAAAGTAAAGTTTGATGATTACCCCAATTGATGGCCTGTTGGGGCTTCGATGGCCTGGCTCTGGCGTTTCAAATCTTAGGCCAGGCCAAAGCCATCAAGAAGCCATCACTTTGGTCCAGCTCAGCCTGGCCTATTTCAGGCCTGGCTTGGCCTGGCTTGTGACCTGAGGCCAGGCTGGGCAAAACACTATGTATGATACTCTTAAGTATCTGAGAGTGTCCCAAATCATAGTCTATGTATTTACCATAAAATAGTTTTCAGGATCTCTTTGTACTAGCTACCAATTGTTTCAGATCATACAGTGACCCAAAAAACTGTTCAAATGTTTTGTACATTTTCATTGTATTAACCATATCTAGAGAACCACTACAGCTAATAATATGTAACTAGGTTTGTTTTTAAGCTCTACATCATAGCTTTGTAATGGTATACTTTATACAGCATACACATAATTATTTAGGAAGATATAAGGTATGCTTGCTGGTGTACCCATTTGAACAGTTTTTTGGCCTTGGTAAGTGAATTCATTATTTCTCAGATTGAGATTCATATTCTTTCCCCAGAGGGCTAAAATTGAACATGGAGGTCATGTGACCTATAATAAACTCAAACCATGTGCAAATAAGCCAAAACAGCTGCTTCTTCTTCACCAACAACATCATGAAGTCTCTTCTTCCTCTGAAGTCAACTACATCATCTCCCTTCTCCAGGCCAAGCATTCAGTTCATAACATTGCCAAGGCAGCACACAGAAGCATTGGTTCAATCACCAACATTCACCAGAAATACCTTCCTGACCTTCCAAAGTCCTCTGGAGGTCGTCCTTCCAAGCTCTCTAACCTTGACATCTGCTTTGCCACACACCTTCTTAGCTCTGGAGAAGCAGATACTGCTCCTCAAGTTGCTAGAAGGTTGGAGGTCATCAAAGAGTCCACTATCTCCAATCAGACCATTCAAAACTACCTTAACAAGGCAGGCTTGAAGGCAGTTACAGAGAAGAAGAGGCCTTACCTTAAACCAAGTCACTATAGGGCCAGAAAGGACTTTGCAGAAAAATACCTATACTGGACTGTGGAGGACTGGAAGAGGGTAATTTGGTCAGATGAGACCAAAATCAATCATATGGGCTCAGATGGCAAGAAATGGGCTTGGAAAAAAAGAGGAGAGCACCTTTCTGAATGCCTTGTTCAGCCAACAGTCAAACATGGAGGAGGTTCCTTGATGTTGTGGGGCTGCATGTCTTGGGAAGGAGTTGGGCATGCAGCAAAGATTGATGGAAGGATGGATGCTGAACTTTATTGCAGCATTTTGGAGGATGAACTACTTGCATCTATCAAGTATTTCAAGAAGAAATGCAAAGATACCCTCTTTCAACTGGACAATTCCTCTATCCACAAGAGCAGGCTTGCCACATCTTGGTTCCAAGACCACAGAATTCAGGTCATGGACTGGCCAGCTCAATCCCCAGACCTCAATCCTATTGAGCATCTTTGGGCTCATCTCAAAAAGAAGCTTGCAGGTTATCCAACACCCCCTAAGGGAATCAATGAACTTTGGGAGTGCACACAGCTGGAATGGGAGGCCATTGATCAAACTGTTGTGCAGAATTTGATAGAAAGTATGCCTAGGAGGGTGGAAGAGGTGTTCAAAGCAAATGGAGGATACACAAACTCCTAATTTTTGGCATATAACCTATTTAGATACCAAGGCCAAAAAACTGTTCAAATGGATACACTGGAAGAAATACCTTATATCTTCTTACATAGTTATGTTCATAGTATATATAGTATTTCATTACAAAGCTATGATGTAGAGATTTAAAACAAGCCTACTAACATGTTATCAGCTGCAGTGGTTCTCTAGATATGGTTAATACAATGAAAATGTACAAAACATCTGAACAGTTTTTTGGGTCACTGTATTATCAAGTGGAAGTCATCCTAAATCACCAATGAATAGGAAAACAACAATGGCTACAGTATCTAGCAAAATGGGCTAAATGCCCCATTAGTGATGCTATGTGGACAGAAGCAGAGAACCCCACCTTATGGCCACACCTCCCAAAGTACCACTGATCCCAGAAACTGTGTTTACCTATATGGATAAAACACCAACCTCAAGAGTGTTAATGACATCCCCAGTTCTCCTAGCCACCACAACATGTCAGCCATCAACATCTCCACTCCAAATTCCCCCTCTAACCTGGAGGACTCAACTCCAGTCTCACCTAGAACCCTTTGGGAAATTCTGGCAGCATACCCAGATCTACCCCTGGGGCAACTCCTCCACTTCATGGATGAACTCTTCTTGCCATCCTGTAAGGTATATGATCCAGCTGAGCACAAAATCACATGCACAATAGGTGCACCCACCATGCATTGTATCTCAGCTTTTCCTTATGCTCCTTCTTTACATCATTGTATGATCTCACTTGGTCTAGAGTTCCTTTTATCATGCCTCTCTGTATATAAACTTCTTAGCTACTCTTTGGACTAAAATTGAACAACAATCTCCCTTTTGTGACTCTCACCTCTGTCTGCAAAAACTAAGAAGCCAAACAAGTGCATGTGACCTTTGCTTGCACCCCTCTTGGTTTCCTCCCAGTTTGATACCCACCCTCAGCTCAAGCCCCATGGACTCTGCATGCCCTGACCTGGCATGCTACCATCCAAACACAAGAAGTCAGACAACAAGCCACTGTGGAGGACAACCTGCTGCACACATGAGCACAACATCCTCCTTGAGTGACAGGTCAAAGTTCTCACCTGACAACTCTGAGATTGTGACAAACCTCTAGAGTATGCCCCCAAATGCTTTAGATCCAACAATGGCCACACCCCTTACCTCCTCATACCCATCCCAGGAGGGAAGAGGATGCACATGGCATGATCATGCAGTTCATATGCCATGATGACAACTGTCCCACTTGGGCTATGGGGATCTTCTGTTGTAAATTCCTGAGTGCAAGTGAGCTCAATTGCAAGTGCACAAGAACAAGTGAGGGATCCCCTCAGTTAATACATATACCCAGCACCATTTAGCCACTTGAAGTGGAGTTAAATAGTTAGACAACTTTGCACCTAGGCTAATTAACTAGTCTAGATGTTCATTGGCTTGATCATTGTTCTGTTCCTTGCATACCCTTCATTTGCAGACTTGTAGAATCCACACCTGTTACCTACTTATATGAGTAGACAGAATACCTACCTTCCCTCAGTGATCACTCATGTGTGCGAGTCACTGAGGTATGTTCCTTTTGTTACCTTTCCTTATGTTCTTTAAAGCTTATACCTGGATAGCACAGTTGTTACATTATTCAGTGACTCTCACAAGTGCAAATGTGCAGGCCTTTCCTCGGATGCTGCACTCACTCATAAAAACTATCATTTCCCACTCTTGTTAAACTACCAAGTTTCTACAGGTTATGGGCCCTGGCCCTCAGATGGCTTCCACATCCTCCACTGCCCCCACAACATTGTCGCCTGCACCTGGGACTTTTGACCAACTCCTGGCCATTATCCCTCATCTTGAACTGAATGGCTCTCACTGGGCTGTGTCCACCATGTGCTTTACACAAGCTATGGAGGCAACTGACAGAATGGGGTACTTTGATGGAACTGCAACATGCCCTGCCCTCACAAACCCACAGAGTCCAACTGTTGATGAAGATCTGGCTGCAAAGACTTGGGACCATAATGACCATATTGCACAGTTCTTGCTCTGCCAACGTCTCCCTGATGCTGTCACAGTACACATGGGATGTCTCAACACTGTGGAGGTGTGCTGGAATCTAGTTTCTGAGGAGTACAAGCTAAAGAGCAAATACATGCAGAGTGATCAGCTCCAAGCTTTCTTGGAGAGTTGCTGCACTAAGGGTGCAGATGTTCACATATTCCTACAAGATCTCCATTTCAAGTGCAAGGAGCTCCATGCCTCTGGAGTTAGCATTTCTGACATGGAATACCAGTGCACCATCCTTTGCAGCATTCTGGAGGAGCTAGCACAATTTGTGTCTGGACTTATGATAGTTGCATGACTCACCAATACTACTATCCAAGTCTCCATGAACTCCCTCATCACCTCTATATGTGAAGAAGTGGATCTAATTAAGACCCACCATGGGCATGGCCAACATAGCCAAGCTTGGGCAGAAGGGACCAGCAGCTGGATGAGGCCTTAGCTGCTCATGGGTCCAATGATGCTAGGAAGAAGCATCACTGAGGCAAGTGCCAAGATTGCAGGAAGATGGGACACTGGGCATGCAAGTGCCACTCCCTGAAGAAGGAGGGGAATGCAGGAGCACAGCCCACACCCAAGTCTGGCAGCACCCCAGCACCCACTAAAGCAGAAACCCAACCTGTCAGGTCAGCAAACACCATTGCTGACAAGACAGTTTGAAGTGGATGGGTTTTGGCTGGCTAAGGAGGCAGATAGCACTGCACATATTTCACCTAGTGACTTGACTCACTCCTTACAAGGAGATGCAAGTGTTGAGAATATAACTGTGGGGGAGATTCTGAACTCACCTGATGGGATGCAGCAGATGGCCATGTCCATTGTTTGTCAACAGCAGCAAGACCTGCACTGAGCTCTATGATTCTGAAGCCACAAAGATATTAGCCCCTATAGAGGGGACTTCATTGGCTATCACACCCTTTTTGCCACCTGTAACCCTCATCACCACTAATCAGCAGCAGTTTCAAGCAATTGGTGTTAGATCACTAATGTGCAAGTACCAGATGTGGGTGGCTGGTGCACACTGACACTCTAGGGAGTTCTCTGTCATGAACCAGTTCCTGGAGAGGGCCCTTGAAGGACCCTTCCTTATGAGAGGAAACCCGCCTCTATGGTGTCACCCTGGTTCACCACGGACAAAAGGGTGAGTAGAGGTGTCCACAATATCGCACATGCATTGTTGTGCGAGCAATTCTCAGCACAATCAACATACAGCAAGCCCCACTTAATGGCAACCCTGTTAGCAATAAGGACAGTACTATTTTCCTCCCTAAGACCCTTTATGATGACTATAAGTGCTCTACAATAGGGCACTAACACAATACTAAAGACCCTACAATGCATCATTAGACTAACTCTAATGACCTATAGAAGAACAAACTATAAAGGCAATACTAAAGACCTTAATAGAAGTATTAGGGTCAACTCTATGGAACCCTAATAAGAGCTATATAAGGAACCTTATAGGCAACTCTATTCCCTGAACCAAGCTACAAGTCCTCAAATGACCAGCCCTAAACTAATTAACAGCAAATGAATCAGGTGCTTTGCATGTGTACTAAAGCAGTGAACCATGGACAGTAAAGGCTCTTACTCATCAATAGAAGCCTTCTACTCAGCAGCTTACTGAGCATGACTGAGCATGCTCAGTAAGCAACTCCAACTTCTTATCATCTGTCTATTGTGCTGATAACAAGGTTATGACTTGTTCCCTATTTATGCAGTTCTCTTGTAGTATCTATAGTTGCTCAATAAAGTAACGGACAAGTCTCAGACTGTCCATTTGTTTACAGCACTCTCTATCCTTGGATCTCCTTTAAGGACCATCCCCCTTGTGACCATTCTGCCCTTCCCTGCGTAACTGCTTGATGCTCCCAAGTTACCATACCTCTTTGGTACCTGGTACTACTCGGGTGTTACTGCTAGCCCACACCATCTTAGACATCTACGACTTGTCCTTTGAGCTTATCCCCTCACTCTTGAACTGGATAGTTCAACAGTGAGTCTTGACATTCTCCACATGCCAAAAGTTGCCTATACCACTTGTTTCACTGGGAGCCCTAGATCAGGAGGGCTATTGCATGGAGCTGCATAATGGATTTTTGGACATTGTTGCTCCGACAGGTGGGTGAGTAGCTCACATACCATGCAGCACACACCAGACTATATTGCATTGAGCACAGCACTGAATACATTCACTCTGTTGAACTTCAGTCATGAGCTACACAGACACCTTGGTCACATTGCAATTGGAAGCGCTCTCAAACTAGTTAAACAGGAGCAGTTCAAGGCATTACCATTGACACCACATCCAAGCTGAGCAACTGTGAAGCATGCATATTTACCCATGCTACCCACCTCCCCATACTGAAAGTGCGTCACAGTCCCCCTCACTCAGCATTTTGGGGAAGAGATCAACAGTGATCTCTGGGGCCCGCATCCATCGCAACACACCAGGGTCAAAAACACCTCATTACATTCACTAACTCTGCAACTCACTATACAGTCACCTTCCTGTTAACAAAAAATCTGAAGCCCTTGAAATGTATAGAGCCTTTGAGGCCTAGGCAAAATCACAAGGTCATTGCAGTGCAATCAAAGTGCTCTGCTCCAGCTATGGAGGCGAATACTTGAGCAGTGCCTTTGATAAGCACCTAGCCACAGCTGGCACTGCATGGTGGCTCACCACCCATGACATGCCACAGCACAATGGGATCACAGAGCACCTTAACAGGACTCTGCTGGAATGCATGCATGCCCTCTCTAACAAAAGTGGGCTCCTGAAATCTCTATGGGGAGAAGTGCTGTGGCATGCTGTCTGGCTCAAGAATCACACTGCCACCTGTGTGCTAGATGGCAAGACACCATATGAAGTGCTACATAAAGAACTGCCTGATCTGTCCAGCCTTCACTGGTGGGGCTGCAGTGTATGGGTACACACAGGCAACAAGGGCCCCAAGTTGAACCCTAGGGCACATGAAGGCAAATGGCTTGGGGTAGACACTGATTCACATGCTCACAGAATCTACTGGCCCACCACCCAAACTGTAAGTGTCAAGCATGACAGTTACTTCTCATCCTGGGCACCACTTGAGGGGGAGCAGCACATCATGGTCCCAACTGCTGGAAGCGAGTGGCATGCTGAGGACCCTGAGCTGCATGAAGTCCCCAAAATGCCTACCCATTCCAAACACCCTGAAGAGGAACCTGACTATAATCCTGACCTCATGCCAGAGTCACCCATTCCACCTCAATCATCCAAAGCTCCACCTGCACCAATCCAATACCTGGCATCAGAAGAAGTTGAAACCAGCCTTATAGATGGCCCTCAACATTCCACCCACCTACACAAGCCCTCGTGCATTGTATGTGACCTCCAAGTGGGCAAGGGTGTCACATCTGCACACCATGGGGCCTCTCACATACCATGTGGCATCCACCTGCCAGGCTCTTTTGATGCTGAGGAAGCAGGGGAGTATGGTCAGTTGCCAATGGCCTGCCCATGCTCCTTGAAGACTTCACTGGCCTTGAGCATGTCTTTGCCACCACAACTCTGGATGCTGAAGTGTTGGAGCCTTGCTC
>JAGFNK010001053.1:0-15632 GCA_025769875.1 Russula earlei
CGAACCACTGCGGATGGTGCGTCATTCCATGCTGAGGAGTGGAGCGGTGAACGCGAGTTGGCGCAGCGGGGTCCAAAGTGTCGAGGATCAGCAGCAGGAGCGACAGTGTATATGAGGCGCTGGGCATGGAGTAGTACGAAGCGCCGACGGACTTGCACCACAAGCTGGCGAGAATCGCCCTGTGCCCGGTCACGACGAACGCTGGCTCCACCGGGAGCACGAGCGGCGGTCCAACCTCGTCCAGCGTCACTGCCCCCATCCCCTCTTCTTTAGTGATCTCGGTCAAAAGGCCCTGCTGTAGGCGAGTGGGAGCCAGGGTTCGACGCAAACCTGGCGGTGAGAATTTGCGCATCGCGGCGATGAGGACTAATTGCGCGAGGGTGGGGGTATCTCCATGCTCAGCTGTGCCACGAGCCTGGCGGCTGTGAGTACGAGTGCCAACGGGAGGACAAACGGAGCGTGATATGCGTTGGCGAAGGCTCCATGCACACAAGACACCGGATATGGGAGGCCATCCCAGAAACCAACATGGAGAACTCGCATTCAGTACGGGCGAGATGATGTATGGAAGGACGAGGGAAGCGACCCCATCGCCCGACTTGGAGATGACAAGCGCGCGCTGGATCTTACATGATGAGTAACACACGGGAAAGCGTGGTTGGCCTGCGGCACTCGAGCGCGAGAAGAACGTGACGCTGCAGCACCACCCCTCGCGGATCACCGTGCTGACTATTAGGAGCATTGTGCATGCTGCGAGGAGCATGGTTAAAGCGAGCACCCGATAACCGAGCGGGGCCATCGGTGGGGGACAGCGCTGAGTTGGACAGGAAGGCAGTTGGATCTAGGAGCGGGATGGGATCAGATGTTGTTGACAAATTAGATGTTTATTGAGGTCCGCCGAGTTCCTACCTGGCAGCTCTCCTCCCATTTTACAGAGACAGGCACAGCCATCCGTCAGTCCCTTCCCCCTTCTTCTCTTTTCCTCCTCAGCCATCCCTGAAAATCTCCCCGCGGCCCGCTCATCGCCCCCTCAATCTCAAAACACTTCCCCATGGGCGTTCCCTTCCCACTATCCCCATACTCCTTCCCTCCCCCATCTCTCCGCTCATTCAAATCATCCTAGTCCCGCCGATTGCGCATCCAGTATGATCGGCGCCACTACCTTTTGCGGTCCAGACACTGACCCTCAGCCCCATACGGACGACTATCGAACCTGGATCACCTCCTTCGAACAACAGCAGCAACAACACCATCCCGTTCCTCTTCTTACCCTCCCCAGCCCTCCACAGCTGATCATCGTCATCCCCGTCAAACCAACCAACACACGAAATCAATATCGCTTTGTCCCCCAGCACCCTCTCCCCACTACCTCTGATGCATTTAATTACTTCCCCTCTCTTCCCATCGATGAACGCCCGCCCCATTCACACCGACAGCACTCTGCTCCCGATCCTTTACAGCAGCAAGGCTGGCCCCGAGCTTTCTCATCCGTCCGACTCTAACTACATCGAAACCCTCATCTCCCAGTATCCTCTAGACCCCCAAAACGAGACGCACACCCAGCACCCTCCTCGCCCGGTTCGGCTCTCACCTCCCGCGTCGGACCACGCAAGTCTTCCGACCACATCGCATATCTCACTCACCCATTTGGACCAGTACCACACTGCCGTCCCCTGGAGCCAGCTTTCTTCCAATGCCCCCACCGTCCATGTGCATCCTCGCTTTAGACAAGGGGATGACTTCACGCCTCCTAAAGCTACTTCAGTAGGCGCAAGCGTCACAGACCCGACGCTGACGAAGATGAAGATGAAGACATGGTCGGCGCGAACGTATCTCATTCAAATACCAATCGACTGTATGTGCTTCACCATTTTGTACCGCAACTTTCTCTGATCTCTTTCAATTTTTATTTTCATCCCTTGATTTTCCTTCTTGCCTCTTGGAATTTTTCTTTATTCACCGAACAACTATTGCTCTGCATTTTTCCTTCCAACTTGCGGGCCCACCCTCAATCTGGCTTCTCGGACTCCTCCTAATCCCGGTTCCGTGCTTCCGTGTCTTGCCTCTTCTGTATCCTCGCTGCTAACTCAGTCCCGGAGCGTGTACCTATTGCAAACGCCTCAAGGTGCGTTCTCTCCCCCCCCAACTGATGCGATAACAGAACGGCGCTGATGTTCCGCTTCCCCTGCGAACACCAATTCCGAATCCCGATCATCCTTTTATCCTTGGCCTTCGATCCCGTGTGCATCAGATGAAATGCTATTTTCCTCCTGGGGAGAACGTGTGCAAGCGTTGCAGATCTGGCAAGCACGACTGTATTGTCGAAGGCCGAAAACCCAGGATGCCCCAAAGTGAGTCCTCTCCCGCCTAATGGCGTCCATTTTTACGCACCGTCATGCGCTTTAAAATCTGTCTACCTTTCCCCTTTCCATCGCACCTTCTCCCAAAATGCCAAACTCTGCCCATTCCCGCGCTCTCGTTTTCTGTTTCCTCCTCCGATGACGATGAATGCTCATTTTCGCCCTTTAGTAAACGCGTATATCTTCTTGCCCAGATGAAGAAGGACGACTTATTGATTCCCTCGTAAAGCAGGTGCGTCCCCTCTCCACATCCTATCAAGATTTCGGCGCTCAATTCGACCGTCGTCACATCAGCTCCACAACCCATATCTGGCCACTACTCTCTCCATCGAGGCATACCGCAATGCAACATCTTCAAACGATCAACACCGGAGGAATGTGATCGCGTGGCTCGAACTGGCTACGGTCCTCCGTTCGCTCACCTGCCCGCTCTGCCCCCGCTGCGAATCCGTTCCACCTCGACACGCGTGCCGTAAAAGTCGCTGGCCAATCGGATGAATCCGACGAAGAGCCGGCGTCCCAGAAACGCGCTCAACAACGCGCTTCCTCGTCAGGCTCGGAGGATGTACCATTGTCGCCCAACACCCTCGTAGAATCAGAAATTGATCCATATCCAGACGATGCTGTTCCCATCGGGCTCCTTGAAACCTTGCGATCAGTACATCGAGGGATTCCAGAAGTACTGCACTGGAGAAGACGCGTAAGGAAAATGGCGCGGCGGACGACGACGAAGTGGTGCGAGAATATTCTTGTCAGCATAGAACGTTTTCTGAATTGATGTGTTGCTTCTGGTTCTTTCGTATCGTTGATAGGGTGTTGCCAACAAGTCGTATTTTATGCCAGGCCCGTCTATGGATCTCGGTCTGCGCAAGTCATTAATTGACAAGACGAGTCACCGGACATTTGGTGCATAGGTTGGTGACCCGATGACGTGGAGAAATTGTGAAATGTGAGTTCTTTTTCATGATTGTCGCATTCACCGACCTCGCCTTGGCCAGCTTCTATACGATTAATGTATGTTTGGACATTTGTGTGTAGGAACGCTCTGGAATGCAGCCGTTCATCTCACTGCTTGAGCCCAAATTACACACGCCCGCCCTGACATTTTCCCGGTGTCCATTCTTATTCACTGTTGGTTCGTCACAACCCCCCTCCAGCAACGTCCATGTGTTCACCTGCTATATTCCTCACGTAGTCTGCACAATCTCATTACGCTACTCGGAAAAGCGTGAAGTGTACCCGATCGCCATGCACTTTGCCAAGACGGCCGCGGCCAATGCACTGATTGATGGATGGAAATCTGTTGAGCTATGCCAAGCATATATCCTTTTGAGCATCTATGCTGTGCCCGCCCGCCGGTGGGAAGAAGATCGTAGTTGGTTGTACACCGGTCTCGCCATTCGGTGTGTGGATCTTCCACACGTCGTGGTCCAAACTGACTCGAACTCTGTGGCGTTAGAATTGCGACAGATCTGAATCTACATATCCTGCCTCCGAAGAAGCCGACTACAGAGCAGCAGGAGCTGGAGATGTTGAACCGCACCCGGATATGGATAATCTGTTTTCAACCTCGACAAGTCAACCGCTACGCAGTTTGGCAAGCCATCGACGTTGAAAGAGGATTTGTACGTTTTTTCTTCTCGTCGACTTTCTCCCTCCTCGCTAATGATCGATATCTAGCATCGTGCGTAAATCTCTCGAATGGTACAAGTCCTCCCCGAACAGCCACCCTGTACGTTGTGTTATCCGCTCCTCCTCATCCTCCCCTCCGCTAGCATTTGTAAACTTGGCTGACTTGTCCTTGCTTATCAGTATGACGTGCACATAATCGCTTACACTTCGCTGTTCCGGATTGTCAACAAATTCCACCAAGACGTTTTCTCGGATCCCACTGTACCCAATAGCTTGAATCTCTCAATTGACTTCTGGGCAGTGACTCTGGAGCATGATCGGACTATTGACCACCAACTGCCGTCAGGAGTGGGCAGAGCGCTTCGAACGGGATTCGGACCACTCCGGTGGGTGGCACCCGTCGTTTCGGCTATCTCGGACTCGGATCTGACGTCGCCCTTGATTTTCCTACATTACAGACGCCGCCTGCGAGTTCCGCGTCAAGCTTCTTCCATTGTATGTCTCTCCGGCATTTATTTTACTTGTTCGCCGGCTCACCTGTGTTCTTCGCATTACAGCTACACCAATTATGCGAGGCTGGTCATGTTCTCTTTCGGGTTCCAAAATGCTTTCCAACGGGGCCTTGAAGCCGATGACGAGGTCTTCTTCACAAGGGTGAGAGATTTCACACTATGGTGCATTGTCGGCCAAAATTGATATGACATGGTATTCTTCAAGAGCCTGGAGAGCGCCAAGACCGTCGTCACGGTTCTCGTCGATTCCTTGGTCCCAACAGGTTACATACGTTTTGCACCAGATGGTGCGTGAAACTCTGGGCCACTTTGCTCTGAGCAAGACTAATGTTGAGATAGGTTATTTCGTATTTGCCGCGTTCGCCTCGGCGTTCATGCTCAAGGTATGCCGTCCCGCCTTCTATCGCCCCCCGTGGCCTTGGTCGGAGTTTCTGACTTACATCTGCTGTAGCTTCTACGCCCAGAATGTTCAAGGTTTATCACCCCTGGGCTTGAAACAGAGGTCTACCAAGTGATCGAACGCCTCATTGCCACGATCGGGTCTCCCCAAATTGCAATTGATGAGCGCCACACACCAAAGTTGTACTCGCGCTTCCTGGCAAGCTTACTGGCGAAACATAAACGCGACGGCACGGCCCAAGGACGTATGCCTCAACAGGGACCACCACCACAGCAGATGCAGACCGGTTCGAGTACGCCAAGGTACCAGCAACCACCACAACCGTCACAACCACAACCGCCACAGCAACAGCAACAACGACAGCAGCAGCAACCGGCCCCGCCGCAGAACACAACCTCGTCGTCACTATCATCGGGTGTCAGTAGCAACGCGGGCGCCCCGGATTTGCATCAGTCCGTGCCACAGAATAGCGGGGCGACGGCTCCGCCCAATTTCACGAATGCAGTTTCGACGGAAGGACCAGGAAACTACGTCCTGGAACAACCACCAGATTTCATGTTTGGTGTCGCTGGCCAACCTGATGACCTGATGGACTTCACGTTTGACACGATCACCACGCCTGGGAACGATGACTTGCTCGCGACTATGCAAGCGATTCAAAACCCGACCTGGTGGCAGAATATGATGATGCCAGGGTGAGCACACGCTTGTCTTTACATCCTCTCGACCAGACTTGGGTTGACATTTAACACTCGCAGGTTCTTTTGGCCGGCAGAAGAGGCGATTCAAGATCACATGAACATGATCGGAAATGGCATGAATACGTATCAGAACTTGCAACAGCCTGCAGAAGGACTTCACGCTTGACCCGGTTACACATGGTGGGTCTTCCTATGGATCCGGATCCTTTAAGTACACGATATCTGATGGTAGAACCAGAACCTCTGGGCTCACGCGTCAGCCAGCCACATCTTTGCAACAATCCGGCTCATGAAATGTTTGTTCCATCCACGCCCTTCTTGTATCACTCTGCCCTTGTCCCTCTGTGTCACCTAGGCATATCGTGCTGCTTGCTGTAGTATCTGCTTCGTTGCTTTGCGTTGAGCCTTTGAACGACTACCATTACCCACGGTCCTGTAAGTTGTTTGTTTTTTTGTCCGCCCTGGGGTAGAGAGCCCTTTACTCTTGTGGTATTTGTTTTCTCGTCTCAGAGTTGGTTATCTGTGTTGTAATCGTCGTTTATTGCTTTTTGTAAGTTAGCAAGGTATCGTCAATGAATCAAATCCACATAAATAGATTTCTCTAAATGGGTTGTGTTATCTGGCTCGGCTATCGCCGACTTATCGGATATCCGAGTAGTCCCTGTCCTTGCAACATCTCAACTACTACCATCACATCCCATGCCGACCACTAAACGTGCAGGAAAAAGGAGGGCAGAAATATGATTCGCTCAACTGCCGTCGCCGGATTAATCGTCTCGCTCTCCGTCCTCAAGGAGACCGCAGATGCGATTCCTCCTCCAGCAGGACCTATCATAAAAGGTACCCTGGGTGGACTACTTCAAGTCGTCGACATCGTCCAGGTAATCTATCCCACTCCCACAGCCGAGAAATGATCTGATATCGTCATACCCCAGACCACGACCAACAACATCAACGACATCGACGAGCTGATCGGCCGCGTGAACATCCTGGAACAATCCGTTTTCAGGCCGCTCAAAGGCAAACAAGATATCCCGGAATCTGTCATCGACTTCGTCACAAGGTTTTCCGAGTGATCATTCTTCTGCCTCGCTCTCAAATCGTGGCGAGCTGATCCCGATCCCGATTCAGGTCTCTTGAAGCCATCACGGATGACCTGCAAACGATCGCGTCGCGTGGAAGGTTGAGCCGATTTTTCCGTAGTAGAAAAGATGCGGCATCCATTCAGGGCAAGATAAAAGCGATCGCGGGCCTCATCGAAGACTTTCTTGCAAGTTTCCTCCTTGGTCATACAGCTTGATCAGTTCTGATATCTTCGCGAGTCTAGGCTGAAGGGGTCGTGAGCCTCCAAATCCAAGGCAATGTGCGTTATTCTCCGAAATGCCAGATGTGTCTCGTTCATCTGAATCTCTCAGGAAATTCGGCGCGAGGTTCGGGAGGGGAATGAGGAAATTCAGCGCGTTGTTCAGGGTGTGGTAAGTTTATCTGATCGTGACCAATTGGATATCTTCGACTGATAGGTCACCCAGCAAGCGCTTCCATGATGTCCGAGGTGAGAGAAACTGTTACAGTACGCTGAAAATTATTCAACCTTGGTTTAGTTCACGATGATCTATCCAACTTTCCTCGAGCTCACAAGGCACGCTTATAATTGTCTTGATGAGAGAAAGAGGCATGCGTGTTTCAAAGGCACACGCGAGGATCTGTTGACCACCGTCTATCAATGGATCAATGACTCGACCGAGGCTATACAAAAACAACGCCCCGTCACTGCTCCGGTTGATCCTATTCACGTCAACCCCAACAAGCGCCGCATCTTCTGGTTGTCTGGTGTGGCCGGTACCGGCAAGTCCACCATCGCACAGAGCGTTGCCGAGTATTGTGACGGGAACGGTTGGCTTGCCGCGAGTTTCTTCTTCTCAAATAACGATAGCGAGCGAAACAATCCAAAGCTTGTATTCAGCTCAATTGCTCACCAACTGGGCACGACGTTCCACAAAGCACTGGCGCGTTTTATGCAAGAGGCGTTCAAAGACAATCCAGACATTTGGTATTCTGATCCATCAAACCAATTGCTCAAGCTCATCATCGAACCGATCGAAAAGTCCATCAATGCGGGGCAAGCATTTCCATCACCGGCTGTCATCGTGTTAGATGCCCTCGATGAGTGCAAAGATGATGACGCGACCTCATTCATCGTATCGGTGCTTTCGGTTCACATTGAACGCCTTCCGTTCTCCATTTTCCTCACAAGTCGACCTGAGCCTAATTTGCACGTGCCATCCATCCCTCGTCATCTCCAGTCACATACACATGCGCTCTTCCATCACGAGATTCCAAAACTGTCTGTAGACCATGACATCGAAGTCTTCTTGTTGCATGAGCTCACTCATGTTGGATCCCGCGACCATGGCCTCCGAGGACGTGATTCGTTTACTCGCGACGATGTCAGCACACTCGTCCAACTGTCAGGTGGATTGTTTATCTTTGCTGCCACCGCAGTTCGATTTATCGAAGACCGCAATGTCCTAAACCCGTGGGGACAGCTCCGTGACCTGGTCGCTGCCTCACAAATCTCTGAGCAGTCGAATCAGTCTCCTTATCACCATCTAGACCGGCTGTACCTCACTGTCTTGCATAATGCATTTCCACCATCGTCATCCCATCCAGACACACTGGGTCGCCTGCGAAGGGTTCTTGGTTGTGTTGTTGTACTCTGTAACCCTCTCTCTGAACATTCGATATCATCATTGCTCTGCGACGATCTAAGCAAAGATGTTCCGATAAAAAGCATTCTCCAGCAATTGCATTCAATCCTCATCATTCCTTCGGACCCTGGGGCTGTGCAAGTGATGCATGCATCCTTCCCAGATTTTATCGTTGATCCGAACCGCTGCAAAGAGCCTGAATATCGAATTGATACCTCACTGCACCACGGCTATCTCGCCATCGATTGTCTGAAGAAACTAAACAGGCTTCACCGGGATATGTGCCAGATCGGAGACTATTCAAAGTTGAACAACGAAATTGGAGATATCTCAAAAAGAAGTTGAAGAAAACATTCCGCTCGCGATGCAATACGCCTGCCGTCATTGGGCGGATCATTTGGCAAATTCGCTGCCATCGGACGAGCTGTTTGACTGTCTTGATAATATTCTGTTTCGATCACAGTTTGTACTGGGTTGAGGCTCTGAGTCTGATGGACTCGCTCGATGTGGCCATTCCGGCACTGCAACTTGCCAGACAAAGATTATCAGTGAGTTGTTGTCTTGATTTTGGTGTGGACCGTTCATGACACATCATTATAGATGTTGGCCGACGTCAGGCTTCCAATTGGCATCATTGACATGCTGTATGATCTTGAACGGTTTACGCTTGAGTTCTTTGATCCCATCAGCATTGCAGCCCTGCATGTCTACCACTCTGCCCTTCCATTCGCCCCACTGGGCTCCAAGATCCGTGACACACTTCCGCGGAGACTTGGAGGAATTCTGTTACGGTCTTGAATGGGATGGAACAATCATGGAATGCGGAGCTGAGAAGCGATGGAGGGTCACGAAGATTGGGTCCTTGCCGTCGCGTTTTCGCCAGACGGCACCCGGATTGTCTCTGGGTCTTTGGATGACACAGTCCGGATCTGGGACACGAGGACTGGCGCCACCGTCAAGACCCTCGAGGGCCACAAATATTCGGTCACAGCCGTCGCGTTTTCGCCAGACGGCACCCGGATTGTCTCTGGGTCAGACGATCGACACCAGTCCGGATCTGGGACACGAGTACTGGCGCCACCGTCAAGACCCTCGAAGGCCACAAAGATTCGGTCACAGCCGTCGCGTTTTCGCCAGACGGCGCCCGGATTGTCTCTGGGTCTTCGGATCACACAGTCCGGATCTGGGACACGAGTACTGGCGCCACCGTCAAGACCCCTCGAAGGCCGCAATATTCGGTCACAGCCGTCGCGTTTTCGCCAGACGGCACCCGGATTGTCTCTGGGTCAGACGATCACACAGTCCGGATTTGGGACAACGAGTACTGGCGCCACGGTCAAGACCCTCGAAGGGCCACAAAGATTCGGTCAAAGCCGTCGCGTTTTCGCCAGACGGCACCGGATTGTCTCTGGGTCTTGGGATGGCACAGTCCGGATCTGGGACACGAGTACTGGCGCCACCGTCAAGACCCTCGAAGGCCACAAATATTCGGTCAGAGCCGTCGCGTTTTCGCCAGACGGCACCCGGATTGTCTCTGGGTCAGACGATCACACAGTCCAGGATCTGGGACACGAGTACTGGCGCCACCGTCAAGACCCTCGAAGGCCACAAAAATTCGGTCTTCGCCGATCGCGTTTTCGCCAGACGGCACCCGGATTGTCTCTGGGTCTTGGGATCGCACAGTCCGGATCTGGGACACGAGTACTGGCGCCACCGTCAAGACCCCTCGAAAGCCACGACAATTCGGTCAGAGCCGTCGCGTTTTCGCCAGACGGCACCCGGATTGTCTCTGGGTCTTCGGATCACACAGTCCGGATCTGGGACCCGAGTACTGGCGCCACCGTCAAGACCCTCGAGGGCCACAATTCGGTCACAGCCGTCGCGTTTTCGCCAGACGGCACCCGGATTGTCTCTGGGTCTTCGGATCACACAGTCCGGATCTGGGACACGAGTACTGGCGCCACCGTCAAGACCCTCGAGGGCCACAAATTTCGGTCAGCCGTCGCGTTTTCGCCAGACGGCACCCGGATTGTCTCTGGGTCGGATCGCACAGTCCGGATCTGGGACACGAGTACTGGCGCCACCGTCAAGACCCTCGAGGGCCACAAAGATTCGGTCAAGCCGTCGCGTTTTCGCCAGACGGCACCCGGATTGTCTCTGGGTCAGAGGATCGCACAGTCCGGATCTGGGACACGAGTACTGGCGCCACCGTCAGACCCTCGAGGGCCACAAAGATTGGGTCACAGCCGTCGCTTTTCGCCAGACGGCACCCGGATTGTCTCTGGGTCAGAGGATCACACAGTCCGGATCTGGGACACGAGTACTGGCGCCACCGTCAAGACCCTCGAGGGCCACAAAAGATTCGGTCAGAGCCGTCGCGTTTTCGCCAGACGGCACCGCGTATTGTCTCTGGGTCGCACGATCACACAGTCCGGATCTGGGATACGAGTACCTGGTGCCGCCATCCAGACCCCGAGAGCGACTGGATATCAGTCCATGCGATTGCGATACATGGATTGTATTGCAGTATTGATGGGTGGTCTTTAAAAACTCATGGGCACTAAATACCACGAGACTCTGTTGGGTCCGGTGTCTTGCAGCCAGAACATCAAGCTTCATACAAGTCTAGTCTCGTACATATGTTTTACGAGGTCGCACCGTTATCCTGCACTTCCCGCCTAGTCAGTTATCGCAGCTGTCTTAAGTACTAAGATGACAATTAGAGTTGGCTTTGGCGCTGTGCCCTTATTTAATACATCTTACGTGCCAGTTCTACTTACAACGTATATAATTACATTTCCTGTGAAAGAGAGGACAATCGTTGCAAGTGTAATTGTCTGCCCTCCAGATTAGGCTTACCAATGTAACTTTGTAACATCAGGAAAAACCTCCCGCGCTAGCGAGAGTAATGCGAAGTAAGTCAAAGATAATGCGCGATAAGGAGTAATAAGTGCCAAATAAGAGTCAGTAGACAGCCGATCAATTGGGGGTTGGGGCAGATAAGTGTCAATAACAATCAATAACTGTCAGAAGCCTGGCGAATAATGCCCGATCAATCTGGGGGGTCAGGCAGATGTACTTCTTTGGTAACAAAATTGAACTATCAGTAGTGAGTAACCAACGCAAAGTGCAATATGCACACTAACGTGCAATAATACCATGTTGGAACTAGCAATACATAAATAACTTTCAATAGTCTCACAATAACTGTCATTACTATGCAATTGCAGGTAGCTAAGCCTATTTGCAACCTATACCCCACTTGTGAAGAAGGCACGAAAGTCCAGTGTGCCGCAGAAGTCCAGTGTGTCACATGGTATCATAGATGTGCATGTGTTGACTTGGACACAAAGGTCTTGGATATCAAGGAGGGAATGATGATTGTGGGGGCATTGCCATGCCCATGCCAAGGAGGTTGGAGCAAAGTGCGTGCATATGCTGACAAATAAGGTTTGTCACCAAACAACAAACCACTGATGGTTCGTTTTTTTCTCCCCAGTGTCCACTTTCTATGGTGATAGTGGTGGTGCACATGCCTGTCATCTTGTAACCGAACCTGTCGAAACTGAAACCACTGGTGACAATAGCAACCCAGAGTCAGAGACTGACTGGCTTGAGGACCTGGAGTCCACCCAGCAACCATCCACGAAATGTTCTGAGGCGATGGTAATTGAGGTATGTCTGCGACATCATTTTATCTCTTCTAAAACTCAAAGCTGTTCATGTAGAGACCGTCATGGTCAGCTTCAGTTGCCCCTCCTGGGCCTTCTGCCTCAATGGTGCACCGCCCAGCAGCCAAACTTGGACAACTGACGACGTTCCATCTTCTCAAGATTGTCAAAGCAGTGCTACTGCTTTGACTTTGAATTTCGCTGGCCTGCTGACACCATGTCATACTTACTCCAGATTCAAACAAGGTAACACTGTCTAAGCAACACCCACTAATTAGCCTCGTCCTTCAAGATGCAGTGGATAGTGTTCAAGCCAGTTTGCTCATTGATCACGCATTCCCTGATGCCTCTACTGTTCTCGCAGTGATAAAGGCTGCTCTTTATCAGCTGCTTCTTCCTGTCCCGGTTCCTCATTCATCCATTGGTGCCTCCAGTCCGATCACAAATATGTGACTAAAATTATCCCTCTGGTAAGTTCCTCAACCAGAGTGATGGCATTACTGATGGAATCAACAGCTGCGTGGTCGCGTCCCCCTTTCCCCGACGTGAAGCCAAAGAACGCTACACTACCATCATCTCAGCTGAGTTGTCAGCCATCCCATCAAAGGCATCAATCATTGCCATTGTTGAGAAGCAGTTAACAGATTACAACTATACGTTTCCAACCAGCAAAAGTGTAAGTGGACTTATTCTTATTTGATACCATCTAATGTGTGGTTAGGTTTCGTTGAACTTTGGTCTCATAATGCACTCGCGTCCCTATTGGAATACGTGGATCATCAATGTGATTCATGATTTGTATTTTGCCAGAGGTGTTAACTCCTTTGTGAGTAAATTTGGACACCACTTTCCGACACATCAAGACACCCTTGGGTGACAAACGCGTGAAGTGCCAATACCAATGGTCGCATTGGTAGCAACGGCGGTAAGTCTAGTTTAGTCTTGTCTTCGAAATTTGTTCTAACTATATATGTAGCTCTATGCTGCCCTGCTGAGTGGCGTACTGGTGTCCACCAGGCCATGGACTTTTCAGCCAATGCATACCTTGACGTCTATCGTGGCCATATTGACACATTCAACCATATCCAGGAGCATCGTGGCAATGCATTCCACATGATGATGGCGGATATTTTTACAAAAGCCCAGTGAGCAATCAAATCATGCTATACTTTGTTTAAACTAATCTACCTTTGCGGCAGCACTTCAGCATTGAGAACCTTGGTCCCAATTGCTGGACTCAACCTTGAAGAACTCAACAATTGAGCAAGCTCACACCGTCCTTGGTCCCTCAAACCAACAGTGACATTATACCCGCTCATATTGTTCTCTTGGACAAATTATCGTTCTCATACATCTAAACTTGTTTTTAGTTTGGCATTGTAAAATGCCTACATTAGTATTCCTGTCATAGTGTAGCTGAATGGACTGCAAAGTTATTGCGCTATTATCAGCGCTTATTATCAATCATGTCATGAACTATCCAATCCAAAATTATAGAACAAGAACCATGAATTATCATAATAGCAAAATTATTATCCATAATGACGATAATGGTCGATAAAATTATTGGGGGTAAACTGGCGACGATATTTCAGTTTTTGATAAATGACGCTAGCGAGGGATAATAAGTGCTAATTATCTCTCACCAGCGCGGGAGGTTTTTCCTGATGAAGTCGGCACTGTAGCGTGCGGTGCTGCCAAGAAGAAAGGTTTGTTCGCCCGAGGCGAACGAGTAGACTCGGTACAGACGTGAGGAGGGAAACACAGGCGAGAAAAAGGCCTGCATCGAATCAGGGCTGCGAGCGACTAGGCGGGGTAGCCAATCGGCGAGGCTGGAGAACGCGAACGAGAGCACGGGCGAGATCGAAATGACAAATGAAGTGGGACTGTTGCAATGCCCGAACGACGTGAGAAATAGGCGTCTATGAGAACTCATTCCAATCACAACGTATAGATCGTCATTATATCTAGCTGCCGTACCAACAACAAGCCCTTTGTCACACATTTTAGAGTCCTTGTCATTGGGCACCGCTAACCGGGGTAAGGTGGTGTAGTCAGCCCACAGTGGCTGCATCCACAATAGCTGAGGAGGAGGCCGAGGAGAAGTGTTGGATAATACTGCAGGTGGGGCAACGGCCCAGCGGGCCAAGGAGCATCACGCCCATCTTCACCACCACTTCCCCTTGCCCTTGCGCGACTTCAGTGGCCGGAAAGCCTTGTGTAGACGAGCGAGCACACCGGCAGGGCCGAGGGGAAAAGGCAGCGATGAGAACACATGCGTCGCGAGTTCTGGATGCGCGGTAGCAGGCGCGAGGAAGACATATCTGTGTGTGGTGCTATGCCACGCGCCCGACAAAGGGCGCATCATGCGCGTAAAGCCTAGCACACGCACTTCCGTCTTGCGCCGTGCCGTGCGCTCGTGGCGGCCCGTTCCGAAGGACGAGCACCCAGAGTGCCGTGCCACGGAGGACTGCGCGCGCCAGTCCGCCCGTGCGTAGTGCGCGCCCATCGCGGGCCCACGTGTGCGGGGCACCCGTAACGGCCGGACGCGTCAGGCCATTCCGGCGGTCGACATGACATGTAGAGCCTGCCCTCGGTTCCGGGCGGAAGGAAGGAAGAACGTCACGGACGGGAGAAAAGGGAAGCGAAGCGATTCTGTAATCTGCTCCTTGGAGGGATTCACTGGACCGAGACGGCAGAAGGGACGGGTGACAGAACGAACGAGCGCCAGGGGCGGCTCCTCGGCGGCACCCGCTGGTATAGGGCCTGAGAAGAACGTGAGACTGCGCCGCGGGAGCCGCCTCCTCGTGGCACACCGTATTTGACTGACATGAGCCTTACGCATGCGTCGAAGAAGCGCAGCGAAAGTGAGCATCCGATGCGGAGTCATGCCGTGGTGGGAGGAGTGTGAAAGGGAATGACGAACGGCGCCACACACGGTCTTCCCTGGAACACGCACGATCTGGAAAGGACTGCGGTGGGTGGAGGAGCAGATGGGTGTCATCCACAAGATGCGCAGCTTGGGCGGCGCGGAGATGATGACATGACACGCACCGCACCAATTCTCATCTTCTCGAAATGACATGTTTTCGACCGCAGCGTCTACGGCCGGCAGATGACGCACTGGCCAAGAGAACGGCTACGGTCTTACACGTCCTATCCCATAAGGCAGGCCCAACGCGTGACCGTTAGTGCGAGTCATGATCCATCAACTTTAAGTCAAGTCATGACTGCTCAGTCGAAGGTTCGGTTTGGCGGCGGAGATGTACATGCCCTGCTGATGTACGGTTTCTCGGACCGTGCCCCCGCGTGCTTGTAATTTGTTTGATACTGCCTGAATACGCAGTTACTTATTCCCGGTAGTCTAAGTCCGTAGATAAAGCGCTTTCAAAAAAAAAAAAAAAGCGCAGTTGCACCTACTGGCTCCCCCACCGCGCGCGCACGACGAGTCATTGAGAAACTTTCTTCACCTGTTCCCCGCAGTGCACAAGCCAAATATCATTTATATGACGGCCGAGTTGATGGGGTTGCCACCCACACCTACGCCCGCACAATCTCGCCCCTCCCCTCTCCCACTCTTGAAATCCCCCACAATACGAAATGGCGTACTGTGAGCGTTGCGAGAGGTCGTTTCCGTACGATTGGGCC
>JAGFNK010001054.1:0-15622 GCA_025769875.1 Russula earlei
AGCAACCGTGTCCACTTCCGATAGTGCAATTCGATTCACAATTTCCACAGGCACAAATCAGTTTGTTTGGGAGCTGTTGTTAGAAATCAGAGCCGCAGAGGGTTGGATTCGCAGCTTGCATCGCTGGCCCAGGTTTGCAGCTCATCCTTTACCTTTCTCTCCACTTTGGTACACCTCGACATCGAAGATTATGCTCCTCAATCACACTGGAAAGATGACATGGAAACCACACGATGGCTGGAACTCCTGGCCCCGTTCACTGCTATGAAGGATCTGCGCCTGACCCATCAAGCTGCGCCACATGTCTGTCAAGCGCTGGAAGAGCTCGCGGGAGAAAGAGTAACAGAAATCTTACCCGCGCTCCAGAACATTTTCGTAAAGGACTTCGAGCCATCGGGATCAGTTCCGAAATATATTGAGGGATTCGTCGCCGCGCGAAAACTCTCTGGTCACCCTGTGGCTATCCATTGTTGGAAATAGGACCTAGGCAGGAGTGAATTCTTCTTCCCATCTAATTAGCATTCGATATCATTAACCTCCTGTGCGATCTGACTCGAGGCAGCCTAGCTACCACACCATGGCTCAGATCTCGTCTATCTAACCTTCATATGAATCCAATGCGGACCACAGCTCCCTTTATGCGGGACAGTCACCTGTTGAGGTTTCTTCCATGCACACTCTTATGTTCATCTCTTTTACTAATTCTGAACAATGACATGCACTTCTTGAGGAACTTCAAGGACACTGCATCAAATTGAATGCATGTTAGTGCAGGCGCGATACATCATGGCAATACATCCACATTGTTATCTCAGTGTCACTAGAGGATCAACGAACAAGGACACGCAACATCTACGCTAACCGATGGAACTGAATCGGTTTCGCTTCCGTTGCTAAGCTAGCCCATGGCATTCCATCCAGAGTTTGTCCACGAACGAGGGGTCCATCTAACGATGAACCAACCGCGAACAGCAAGAGACAAGAAATGAATCATGAATGAAGGCCCGCAGATGGAAAGACGGGGAACGAGAGTGAGGACCTCCCTGATAAGCTCGCTTCGGTCCCTTGTCGGTAACGATGTTGTGTCATTCGACCGCGAGTGCGAGTGCATGGATTCAATACAGCGCTTGCTATGTACTTGGTAACCACCACGCTATTGGCCTGCATTTTGTTTGGTGCTGAGACTCTGGCGTTCGTTCCGTTGATGGTAAGCTTTAATCTTACCTTGGACTTGTTACTGTCAGACACTGCTGTTGCCGCTCCTCCTCCATCGGACGATTCGGGAGTTTCACTGGTGCAGATGTATTGATTGCCTTTGGGAGCGCCCGGCCATGACGAAGGCGACGCGGCCAACCTACTCACACTACGAGCTGGGGCACGTAATGGCTGCCGCAAAGCCATGTGTTGTGAGTCGTGCCAATACCTCCCAGAAGTGTTAGATCTCCTCTCGCTCCGTTATTCTATCCTTCTTCGCGCCGTTTTCGATGTTCTGCCGTCGCAGTTCGAACGAATCGACAATGCTGAGGGTGCAAAGTGGAGCTCAACGATATCGTCGAAGTGTATGCGGGTATGACCACAACGATGAGTCCTTACGGTAGAAAGGCACCAGCGCATGCGGTGCAGGGAGCCTGAGATGACCCTGCTAGGGCGACGTATGGTCATGACAGTGGCCGGTTTTGTCACTGCTACACTCGAGGCGGGTTCGAGATGAGCTGGAAAAGACGGGACAGATGGTGCGGCAGCTGGCAGAACAGAAGGTACAGATTGATGGGATGCACGAGAGCATTCCTACATCATCGAGCCTCCTGGGTGTTGCATTTGCACTGATGGATTGACCGTAGAACTGGAACTCTGGGTCAAGCAAATTGACTCAACCGACACTACATGTGACCTCGTTGTCTGTTCCCCGTCTCCAGCTAAATATCACACTAACCCTATTCCAGAAGCTTTTCTAACTAACTTCTACGTCCCCCATCCTCATTCGCTCTGAGAGTGAGAGTCCAAAGCGACCCATTCGCCCCTTCGTTTTCTCCAGCACCAATCTACCAAACTGACCCTGAATGATCACCACCCCCAACGATATACGCCGAAATCATCCCCTGGAGCCCGTTTAGATTATTGTAAGAGAAGAAGGTTGCCGCGCAGGGCTCGGTCACCAAGAATAGGATATACCTCAAGAACGAGAACGCTCCGTCGCCGCACGTGGAAGACGATGCTGAAAAAACGGACGGCACGAGACAGGGCAGGAGAGAACCAAAGGACGCGCACCGCCGGCGCCGAACTGCGACTTCTTCCCGTCCCGGTCCAACCGGAAGGCGGCGTCGCTTCGCTGCCCGTGCCCGTGAGCCTTGCGTACCGCGTCACAACCGCGCCCGACGGAATCGAGAACCGCCGAGAACGCGGCGGTGCAGAGCGTGACGGTGGAAAGGACCGCCGCTCGGCGCTGGCGCGGGGCGTTTCGGCCATCGGCCATCGACGATTCCTCCTCCGACTCGGAGCGTCGCGGTCGATGTCGACTTTTTTTGTCTTTTTTTTTTTTACGCAGCAGCTTCCGATGGGCATTGACGCCTTCATCGCGTCCGAGCTAGCTCACGTCTCCGCCGTGCCCTTGCCCTCGGCGGAAGTGTCCTGGTCCTGGTCCGGGTCCGGGTCTGAGTGGGACGCGTCTCGTTGAAGGTGGCTCCTCCAAGTCTCTGATGGATCGAGACGCGCGTGTTCTCGTCCACCGACCCCCGCGGCGTGTGGCCGGATACCCAGACGATATGCTGCATTCCGTCCGCGGAGGCCTGCAAGGCACCAAGAGGACGGTTAAGTGAGAAGACCACACAAGCCCACAGGCCGAGTGAATTCCATCTGGGGTACTACTCCCTCGTGAGCTGCCAAAAAGTACGCGTGCATCAGGATGCAAGTGACCATGCTACCACAGAACTGGCAGGAGATTTAGCTGATGAGGCGGCCTCACATGACAGGCGCACATGTCTTTAAGAACTGTCAGATCTGATGGATCACAAGATATCAAAATATGAAAACAAACAACCATAAGAAGGACGATACGTTCACAGTACACACTTAATCTCGTAAGCACCAGACACAACAAACAGGCATCGATCTAGGTTCCAATGGCTTATAGAAGATCAACCAGACGCGTGAAGCATCTTCTCATCAAAGACGCTGGGCGCGGCGGATTCATGGAGAGGGAGCGACAGCGTAAACGTTCAGCCGGGTCATCTGTCACATCAGCCAAAACGATACGCATCGAAGTTCTAGCCTTTGCCCATGCGTCTGCTAGGGTACGAAGCAGTTCAAGGCTAAATCCACCTGGCCGAACATCAGAGAGAGCATCCACATCTATGATCCAAGATGAGACGCTCTCTAGCAGTGTGTTCAACCCAGCAGCCGTCTTCCGCTCCAGGGACACAGACTGTTTATACACAGAGTTGAACTTCCGTGAACCTGATGAATGATGGGCGGAAAAGAGGGTGAGATGCAGCATCAGCGCAAGTGTCAGATGTCATTGGCTTCGGCGACAGACCTCGCGGATAGACAACATTCTCAGCTGAAATGTCGACTGCCTCCGTCCTCAGTGCGGCGACACGTTCCTGAAGGTCCCTCGAAGCCCTTACGCGAGAGAAGGCAGAATGGGTTACTGAACCGGCGGATAATGCGGCGATGATCTCCCCAAAATCGACACAGCGACGCCAAAAGCCAAGGCACAATTCGCTGTTCTGTGTTAGGCCCAGCTTGACTTGAAGGATGGGACGAAGGCTCAGGTTCGAGAACTCTACAGAGGCACATTCACCGACCCTCTGCAGGGCCTCCTTTAGCTTGCCCAACGCAGGGGATAATGAGGAAGCTATCTTCCCGAGGTCGACCCCCTGTGAAAGGTTAATAACGGGACACAAACGCGGGAGAGCGAATAAACGAACATAGGAGTTCAGCAGGTTATCGGGAGATGTGCTCCGAATAAGGACGGTTTGATTGTTACCCTGCAAACCTAGGTCTACTTTCTGCGCAGAGTGTAAACGTGAGATCGTACCGTGACCGTCCAGGACTCAATGGTCTGCTCAAGACTTGTTTTGAAGCCTCTCCATCGATCGATATCGTCAGGATCAACACGACGAGTCTCGAGTGCTTTGACAGCACGTCGTATCTCCTCCGTCCAAAATTTGTCCAAATCCATGTAACATTGTCGAATCGCACCGAGTACAAAGTGTACCTCACTGATAAGGTCATAGTCTTCTGGAAGCGGCTGGGATAATGCTGAAGTGTTGATGATGCCCGTCAGTGTCCCACCTATGTGACCGAGAAAGCCAACTCGCCCGTATCGCAAACATTCTTCATAGCATCCATGGTCCCCGATTCAAACGACTTTCTTATGTCCACGGCCTGACCGTGTAACGTTTTCGCCATGTCCAGCCGCTTTTCGAGCATGTCAAGGAAGGAACTTTGTTTTTGAATCTCGGCAGATATGTCGAGCAGGTATCGGTCAGCGTACTCCTCGGAAAGGCGGAGGAATTCAACGTAGCGCTCATGCTTGCCTCTTGAAGGTCGAGCATAACCTTTCTACCTCGCTTTGGAGCTGTGGCCTGTGCTCTAAAGGAGCAGCGGATGCAAGTTCTTGAAGGCGGTCAATGAAACAAGAGAGTTTTTTCATATTCTCGAGCCAGATGGACAGTGTGGAATGTAACGTTTTGGGGGGTCGGACTGGGGGGGGTAGGGGAGATGCACACTTCGAGTTTCCTTAAACCTAAATCTGCCTCATGAATAGTTATCCCGGTCTGAAGAGACTATCAGTGGAACTAGGAATTAAACAGCATCATAGGATAATCTTGGGTGGAGTGAGATCATACTCTCAAATAGCTTAGAAATGGGCGTACGTTAATACCCTCAGGATGGAGTTCAATCTGTATATAGGTAGGTGAGCAGTTTGAAAGGGCGCGGCAGCATCGTCCGCCTACGCTTGACTCAACCGAACTCGGATCTTGTCAGTCAAGGGAATACTCTCAGCGCGTCCATTTGAGGTAGACATGGTAGTATAGGCTGAATAGATGGGACAACGGGATTCAGGCGATTTCAATATCCTGGACGCCTCAACTATTATTACTAGCGATATCCGGTTCCTGTGCAGTCTCATGATCATCAAGGCGTGGCGTAGTAGGCGGTGCCTCACATGCCCTTTCGACAAATTGGACCTCTCTCCACACCTTATGGTGGCAAACGGACTGGGGGTGGGGGCTGGCTGTATCGCCGTTCCGACGAATAATTCAGACCGCTGCAACGCTACCCATTGCAAGCGTGATCTCGTCTGTGTCCATCGCCAAGACATAAATAAAATAGTTAAACGTACGAGTCTATCTCAGTCAGCGAACGTCTTCGCCCCCCAAACCCCCTCATTCGTTTGCAGAGCCAGAGCGAGGGTCCAACGCGACGTACTCGCCCTTCGTGCTCTCCAACACCAATCTGCCAAACCGACGCTGGATGATCACCACCCCAACAACGTACAGCGAGGGGATCCCCTGGAGGCCATCATCATTTAGCGCTTGAGCTCTCGCAAGAGAAAAGGCTGCCGTGCCGTGCTGTGCAAGCCTCGCTCACCAAGAATAGGATCATATACCACAAGAGCGGTCCGTCGCCGCCGGCGTCCAAGCCGAGCCAGGCATCGTAGAATGCGAGCAGGACGATCGATCCGCCGAGCCCGGCGAGCAGCAAGCTGTGCACGCGCGTCCGGCTCTGGTCAGGAATACGTTGGACCCAGAACCCCACTGCGCACTGCACGCCGTACAACAGCACAAGAACGGCACCCCACAACTGCACATACGGTCACAGTCAGCACGGTGGCGCGTCCCTCCGCAAGGGAGGGGTCCGAGCGATTACCTTGTGCGCGGTACCCAAACCATCGCCGTCCATGAAAAGGTATGCGAGCATGCCCACCGCGATGGACGTGCCAGCTGCGGAGTGTGCGAGCACAGTCCGCACGATGGAAATGCAATGAACGAACGGCGTGAGAAAGGGGCAGGGGAGAGAAGAAAAGAGAACACGCACCGACTCCGAACTGCAGCTGCCTGTGCAAGTCAAAGGCGGCAGAGCTGCCCGTGATCTTGGCGTACCGCACGACGAGCGCCCCGGACGGTATCACGAGCAAGAACGCGGCAGAGCAGAGCGTGGCGTGGACGAAGCTGGCAAAGCCCCAGCCGCCGCCGCTTGGTTCTGCAACTGCCGTTTCGGCTTCAGATTCCGACCCTCCAACGAGCGCGGCCGGCGCGGTCGACTCTGACGCAGCGGCGTCCGACGGCGCTGATGCCTCCGCCGGGTCTGAGATAGAGTCTAGGTCTTGGCCGTGCCCCGCCCCGGCGGAAGCGTCCTGGTTCTGGTCGGCGTGAGACGCTTCCACACGCGTCAAGTTGAGCGTGGCTCTTCCATATCTCTGGTGGACCGAGATGCGCGTGTTCTCATCCGACGAACCCGGCGGCGTGTGGCTGAACGCCCAGATGATGTTCTGCATTCCGTCCGCGGGGGCCTGCACGGCAGCACCAAGACGGGACGAGAGGAACGGTGAAGTGAGAAAAAAATTAAAAAATAAAAACCACCAAACGCGGGCACACGCAAGACACTCACAGGTCGAGTGAACGCCATCTGGGGATGCTCCCCCGTGACCTACCGCAACAAAACAAAACAAAAAAGGTGGGGGATGCGCGCGCATCAGGGCCGAGAGGAGTGAAGGGTCGTGAGACCGCAGGAGGGGGGGGGGGGGGGGGGGGGGGGTACCGGACGTACCGAAGTCGATGACAGGTCGAGCGTGGCGCGAAATGGCGGGTCCGGATCGGGCGTGGGCATGACCTCGAACGGCGCCTTGCGCTGCGACAGGGTCACCGAGGCGTAGGAGCCGTCGGCGGGGTCGCGCGACGGCCACATGATGACCATCGGGCTGTCGCCCATGAACCGCCCGAAGCCCCTACAGAAAAAAAAAAAACAAAAAAAAAGGAGGCGCGGAGACCGCGATTCTCAGCACGGCACGGCACGTAACGAATCGGCCGTGCGGCGCGGTGCGGTGTGCCGCGGGAACACGGAGGGGGGGGGGGCGAAAGAGGAACCCGACGTACACTGCCATCCAGCCCAACTGCACGGCGTTGGTGCTACGCAGGACATCTGTGGCAAGCACGCATGAGGGGGGGGGGGGGGGTAAGGGGGATTGGTTAGCGCTGCGTCTAGCAATTCCGAGATGTATAGTACGGCACGTACATCGCGCGGTGTCGCCCTCCACGTCGGCCTCGATGCACATGACCTGTTCCCGTCCGAGACGAACGAACGAACGACGAAAAAAGTTCGCGTCAGAGCCTTTTTCTCTCCCCTTTCCGGTGGAATACGCGCCTCGTTGCATAGCCCGTCGTGGGCAGAACCACCGGAGGACTGTCTGACTTGTCGGGCCTTGATATCCCAGGGCAAGCAATGAGTGCGAAAGTGGCGCGTGGAATATGAAATTGGGTGTAAGGGACGCGTACCGTTCGAGAGCTCGCCCGAGTGCAGACGAGAGCGTAAGCGAGGACGGCAAACAAAGGCAACGACCTCATATTTGCCCGCGCGAGATCTCCGGGAGGGTCACTGATGATGGATGAAGAGGGTAGAGATTCGCGACGGGGCGTCTAAACGGTACGATCAATCAACGTGGTCTTCTTTGCCACGTCAATCATTCATCGCCGACGGGACGGTGCACAAACAGAGCGAGTCAAATCACATTAGAGCCGTCTGTAGGGACCGTAACGCTACGACTACCGCCTATGACCCATCCCCTTGTATCCGTTCCAGCAGAGAATGCGAGTGCGAGTGCGAGCGCGCCGCGCCCTTGATGCTGATCCCCAGCGAAACGTTGGGCAGCCCCGTGGAAGAGCGTCTGGGCGAAGCCGAGCGTTGCGACGGCAGCGCCGGGGGTGATTTTGATTTCGACGCCTTTCCGCCGCTTGCCAGTGGTGGTGGGCGTTTGCGACCCATGCGCAACAGCAGTGACGGTGCCTCCCCATCCGTCGTCGTCTTGAGCCATGTCATACCCGACGCCACAGAGCTGTCCTCTGTGGCACTCACAGGCGTGGATGCACCCGACCCCAGAGACTGTTGAGGAGAAGGATCCTTGCGCCTGCGGCGTTGACGTTCGTGTTGCCCCTTGATGGACAACTTCTGACTACCCTGTAGCTCTCCCGGCACGTCCGACTCCTCATCCACGGCTCGTCGTTTTCCAAGAGCGACGTCTCCAGGGACGTTGATGACTGGGAGTGAAGGCGGCGCAGCTAGGGGTGGTGGTCTTGCAGGAGGCAAGATCGGATCGGATGGAGGGCTCGTCAAGGACTGGGAAAAAAAAAAAAAAAAAAAAAAACGAACGTCGGACGGGGGAAGGAACGAAAAAAATAAGGAGTTTGGAAGCGACGAACCCTGCTGAGATCTCCGACGCGTTTTGATTCCGGTGTCTGCTTTTCATCTGCCAGATGGGCAATCTCGACCAGCACCGAGAGAAGGGGTGATGGAAGGTTCCATTTTGTCTGTTGCTCCTTCCTCTGAGAACAAGGGGGAAAGGATTTCAAAAAAAAAAAAAAAAAGATCACATCTGTCAGTTCTCCCGCAAGGTCATGGCCCACCAACCTGTTGACACGTTCGCAACAGCGTTTCGCATGACCTCCACGCTTGCGCATCCGACGGGGCTATTTGGACGAAAAACTGCTTGCAAAGGAATGAACGCGACGGGGCCGCGCGGTAAAGCCGATACGCACGGGAAGGACGATCGTCAACGCATCCACGACCTGTCGCCGCATCGAGGCCAGTTCTCCAGACTCCGGACCAGGCTGTTGACCGCAAGCGACGAGGGCGTGCGCCAGATGGACGATGAAGAACAAGCGCGCGTCGTCGGACAGCCTCCCGAGCGTCATCTTCCCCATGAGCGACGACGTGCAGTAGAAACGCAAGAGTCGCACGGGGTCCGCGGCGCCCCTTTCGCGGCACATAAAGTCCGACAGCTCGAGGTAGACGCGCGAACGCTCCAGGCCCGCGGGGCTCCGCCCCCCCGGTGCGAGATCCTCCTTGAGGGCAGAGGCCGCCTGCGCGAGGAGCGTCTGCAAAAGTTGATCGCCGCGTCGCGTCGGGCGACCGGTCTTGAACGGCGGGAGGAAGACGAGGATGCCCCTGGTGATCTTCGCCGCGTCCGCGTCGCCGAATTTGGACGCTGCCTGCAGACAGACGTCAGCGCGACAGGAAAAAAAAAAAAAAAAAAGAATGGGACGGAGGGAGGGAACTTTCGGGGATGCCCGATTCATCACTCACCTTGAGCAAGGTGTCTATCAGCGCCTGTTCTTGGTCCTTGCCGCCGTCGCCCAGGCTTCGCAGTTGCGCGAGGAGGGGCTCGCGCGCTTCTTCGGCGAGGAAAGCGATGACGAGCCTGCGCAGCCGTTCTCGGATCGCCCTGTCCTCGTCTTCCATGGGGTCGTCTGGCGGGACGATCTGGTCGCAAAGGACGCCGAGGGTGACCTTGGAGTCTAGCTCGAGGTGCTGGATGAGCGCGGTCTTCACCACCGCGACCTCGCCCGGCTCGTCTGGTAGGGCGCCGCTGTCCGATCAAAAAACGCAAAAATGCTCTCCGTCGGGTGAGGACTCACCGCTCTGCAGCAGCTGCACGAGCACGTCCACGTTCCTCTCTACCCACCCAGGCTGTTCCTTGGACATCTGAACGACGGCCTTGTATCCTTGTATCCGTATCTAGAGGAAAAAAAAAGAAAAAAAGAAAAGAAAACACCACGTCAGTTGCAAAAAAAAAAAAACCAGGGCGGGTGCATCCACGCCACTGACATTTTGGTCCTGGTCTTCGCAGAGGTCGTATATCGCGTTGATGGCATCCTCCTCGAAATCTGGGAACGCTTTGAAAAACTTGGCGATGTTCGCGGCGGCGAGATATTTGAGGGACGCATGGGGAGAATGGGAAAGTTTGATCGCGTGGACCAAGGCATCTCGTCTCTGACAAGGTCGGATGAGAACGTTGAGGGTGGCAAGGGCGGAAGAACGTACGAGTGAACTTGTGGCTGGTGCGCGTCGCTCTGCGCGATCAAAAAGGTCGAGGGCTTCACGCTCTTGTTCTGTTGGTGGACTGGCAGGCATGCGACTCGACTGAACGCAACGCTCAGGCTGCACCGCAACTGCACCGACCCCGACCGACACGCCACGCCACGGCAGGGCAGGGCCGAACCCTCCACCCGGCCCGGGAGATCCGAAGAACAAAACAATTAAATTAATCATCTAATTAAGGCTCGACTCAAACACGGTTATCAACATCGACAAGAAACATGCGGTCAAACACCTCCGTGCTTTGTCCAATAACACCGAACGCATCCTGAGACGTCCGGCCGAGAAAGTCGAGCTCTCGAGTGATCCCCTTCATCGTAAGCGCGTACGCAAAGTACAGAAGCTGTCGCGAACCCCTGATCTCGCGGTTCTTCACAACGTCCAGTTTTCTGATCGCTTCCACCTGTGGGTTCATTTCTGAGCATTCGCGGTAAAGTGAAGGTGGGAAAGTGGAGTGGGAACGGAGCTGTGGCGTGATACAGATACTGACCAGCTGTTGCCTCGCCTTCTCTGCGGGGGGCAAGTACGGCGGCATTGGTGCCTTGAGGCGAAATGCTGATGCCAATGTCGAGAAATACAATATGATGTTCCCGACCATCTCCCGGCGCTCCTTGTTCACGGGGATAATGAAATCACGGCGTACGCTCTGCATCAAAGAGAACTTGATCAACATACGACACCGGTCACCCCGGGTTCCGACTTACCGTGTACCTATCATACACACACGGCGGCCATTATTGGGTGCATCTCGTGGAGAGGACAAAGAGAGAAGGTTCACGAACCATTCCTCACGCGTGGTGACGCATCGCATGCTATGGAGCTTGTCCAGTATCGTTTGCAGGCTCGCGAGGATCGAACGATAAAGCTTGATAGGGAACGGTCCCTTCAAACGCGGCTCATGTCGCGTCTGTTTGAGCAAGTCCTGCAGCCCAAGCAGCTGGATTTGCAAATGCAACTCCCTGTTTCAAAGTCAACACGGTAAGGGCCGCGCCGCCACATAGATGGAGGCAATTGTTCATTCATACATCGCCATGAACTCCTCAATGGAATTGTTCAGCTTTCGGGGAAGTAATGCCGTCTCTTCATTGGGTTCATCCGCCTCAGGTTCTGCACCATCCGTCCGATCTTCGGAAGAAAACGAGTTGGACGCGACCAGATGGGTGTACAGCCAACCGATATTCAGACAAAACCTGTGCGCCTTTCGTCAGCCGCGATAGGGATACAGGGGAAAGCACTCGGCCGTACTCTCCCAACTGCTTGCTCAGTTCCCGCCGCGCCTCCGAGGGCCACCAGAACCGCGAGACAAAGCCGGCCCAAAGGACGCCGACGGTGACGGCGGTGGAGCGATGAAAGGCGATGTCGACGACGGATATGTCGAGCTGCCTCGAGTTGTACCTGCGCAACAACACAAAACAGCGTCGCCTTTCCGTCAGGAATGCCACTGTCCATCCAATCGATCGCAAAGGCTGAATTGGCGCACGAGTACAGACAGGTCAGGTTGTACGTCAGGAGGACGAACCGGCCGGTCGTCGCATACTGAGGCTTGGCGACGATGTAGTAAAAGCATGGCATCGAGAAGACGAGTCCAAATATCGCCAGAACGGCCGGAGTCTTGTGGAACATCGTGTACGCAGTCGCCGCGGTGAAGGCCCCGAAGCTGTGAATCCAAGTTTGGGTGGTCAAACGACTCTGTGAGGGTGTCGGGAAACCGGAAAGGCAAAACGTGCTCACAGCGTCCCAAGTATGCGATGCATGCTAAGGAAATTGGTCTGCGCGTCATACGCTCGAATCACCGCTTGGCTCAAAGAAAGAAAAAAAAAAAAAAAAGGGGGGGGGGGCCTCAACGCACCGCTCCTATCGTCGGGGACATAACGACGAAGAACTGCAAACGCAAAGGTGGTTCTCAACGTGCGCCAATCACCAGGTCACCGCACCCACCGAAATCAAAGCCCATTCCCCGCGATACTCCATGAACGTCGGCCGCGTGGCTTCGATGAACGCAGGTGCCGCGAGGATGGCGGTGGCCACGCCAGTTTTAATTGCATATTTGATGGCGTAATCTTGCATGTGCGAACCAAAGGCCCACAAAGACAACTGAAACCGACGCCAGGGGGGTAGCCCCTTGCGCGAGGGCGTCTGCACCGTGTCGGGTGCGTGCGGACGGACCTTCGGGAACGAATATGTGATGCGTGACTTTTCCTTCGTCAGTATTCCCGCTGTGAGCCCGCTATCAATCAGACCCCCACGCCACATGATTCGGGTGAATCACATACATATTCTCCTGTGAAGGCCCCTCCGGACCGGCTTCGATGACGCCGACGTGTCACTTTGCCTTGATCGTGATTCTGATATTGATGTCTTCACGCGGCTTCGAACACAACGGAACACGATGGACAGGGCGGTCGTAATGCGGGGGAACCAGCGACGGGAGGTCGTGGGCCGTTCGGCCGCATAGATCCTGCTCATTGCAACCGTTAGCGAGATGAGCTCCCGTGCAAACTCCTGCATGGCGAATATAAAGCTGGGGGGTGCATAAAGCGGGGGTCAAAAAAGAGGATCGAGATAAGGACGACTCGCTACACGCACAAGTAAACCAAAAGCACATGCTCATTGTCGCTGCCGGAGATGAATGGGCCAAGATTTTCCTCGGCGGAGGTAGAGGCGGGGGAGGCGAGGAGAGTGGAACCAGAGGCGTCAATTCGACGGTACAGGCGCAATACGGCATGATTGGATGTGCTGTCGAACTCGAAAAGGGCTCGTTGTATCCCGTTGGCAAGTTCCATGAACTCGTCCAGGACGCTTTCGGTGTCCGCGGAAGTGCTCTCCCGATCGGAAAACGCCCCGCGAAGACGACAGAGTGCCTTTGTGCACGTCGACTGGCCCGCAAGGCGAGAGGCACGAATGAATAACAACTAAGCGCGAAACTCTCATGCGGGTTTTATAAGCACTTGTTCGACTCACAGACAGCGCGCGCAACGGAGAATCGAGTTCGCTGACGAGATCGCCAAACATCGCCGCGGCCGCGCGAAGCATGACGCCTTCCGTGTTACCGTGTCCTTCCACCGCCGCCTTGCCCTTCGCGAGGTCCGTCTCGAGCACGTTTGGGATTACGGTGCCCTGTGTCGCCGCGGAGTGCTGGCGAATGGCCACCTTGGCGTCCCGATGCGCCTTTGCGAGATCGTACTGGAGGCTCGTTCCGCTGCGAAGGCCGTTAAGGTGTTGCGCGAGGCGCGTGAGGCTGTCCACCGCGTCCTCGTAAGGATCGCCACCGCCCCGCGAGAAATCCGCTATGGGACCGCCCGAGAGCCGCTCGCTCCGTGCCTCGTCCAGACTCTTCTTCAGGCCGGTGAACGCCGCCTGGTGGTCCGCGACGGCCTTCGAGATCCTCTCCTGTGAAGGTTGGTAGGACTCGTCCTCGAGCAAGAACGTGCTCGTGAGGAGAGAGAGCAGCGTCGAGAACGAGTCGAGGGTCTTTATCATGTTCGCCTGCAGTATTTTTCTTGGCATACTGCGGCCAGAGACAGACGCACACGAGATTTGAGATGAACGCGCCGATCGCGACGATGAGCGCGACCTGTAAGAGCATCTCTAACCCGCCTTCCTTGACAACTCTAAGTGGTCGTCAGTCCAAGAGCCCGACGACGCGATCGGGCCAAGCTCTTACACGACGAAGAGGATGATGGACGTCATGCTGGCGGCTGCACACAACGGGGTCGTCCAAAGTCAGGAGAAAAGGCACTGACGGACATGAAGGATCGGGTGCCTGACCTGGATTGAACGTCGGCTTTGCTATCCAAAGTTTGAACCACGCGACAAGCGACATTCCAACGCCGACCCAGATGAGGACGAGCGCATCCGCGAGCCACTCCCAACCGGCGTGTGGCTCGAGTTCCCGATACATTCGCATGCTCCCGAGGGAGATAAAGGACGCGAACGCGAGACCCATGATACAGTAAATGTCCGCTTCCATCATCCCGCCGAGCGTCTTCGCGGGATTGTAATAAACCGCGCTGCACGGCGGGCGGTCAAGAACACGCAAAAACGCGGGCACGATCAAAAACCCAGTACTTACACTGTCGCGACCATGTGACCCATGGCGGAGGGATACTTCTCCCCCGGGCCATCTTGGGACAGCTCGGAGATGAAACGCGAGAGAGGAGGGTAATACGTAAACAGGGACCCCAAGAAATACGCCAGGCTGCATTTGAGAATGTTGCGGTGGAGCGTGGACGGCGTCGGCAGACGGGACCGTCGCCGCCGCCACGACGACGACGACGACGACGACGACGACCCTCTGCCGCCGAGTCCGTGGCCCTCCCTGTCGGCATCTTTGAGAGAGGACGTCGAGGAGGAGGACGGCTCGGCGTCCGGAGAACGCGCGCGAGAAACGAGAAGCGCGCCGCTCTGTGCCCGTGCTCGACCCCCTCTCCAGCGGCGGGAGGAGACGATCGTCGTCCTCGAGGCGAGCGTCCGATGCGGGCGATCGGGTCCAGCGCGCAGCAGAAGCGGCGAATCCCGCCTCGCCGGCCACCGGCGTCGGGACCGTGACCGTGACGTGGATGGGAGGAGGAGCGACGAGGCCGCCCTCGGGCTCGCGCGGTCTCTGTGCGTGAGGAGAACGAGAAGGAGAAGAGGAAGCAGAGGCAGAAGCCGGCGGCGGCGACGACGACGACGGGTGCGTCGTCCCCTCGTGCGTCATGACCTCTTCAAATACGGACCAATCCTCCTCGTCGTCCAACGCCGCCGCGCGCGACGGACCCGTGAACCTGCGTATCCCCGACGCAACGCGCCGCAGCGTCGTGGGCAGCGAGGAGGCCACCGTCCCCCGGCGCCGCTGGTGCTGGTGCTGGTGCTCTGCGTCTGCAGACGTGGAAGAGGGGGAGGAGGACGAGGTCCAGCGCCGGGGGAGCGTGGCGCGTGGCGCTGCCGCTGCCGGCGACGCATGGGCCTGGGGGCGGGGAGGGGGAGCGGAAATCCGCGGGGCGGGACGAGTGGACGGTGGAAGGGTTCGGATTCGGCGGATCCAGGGGCCGCCTGGAGGGAGGAGGACGGGGTGGTGCTCGCCTGGAGTCCGGAGGGGCCTGAAGGGAGGATCGTCACAATCGAGTCCGGAGCTTTCGTGGACCCGGCCGCCGCTGGTGCTCGTCCATCAACCGGGGTCATGCAGATTTTTTATTACGGCTGTGATTTGTTTCGGACGGTCCGCAAGGGGGTTGAGATGGTATCTGGGTGAGCAGCAGAGAGGAAGAGACGAGGTGCACGTGTTGCTAACGCTAACTCTCGCGATGAACGATAAACGGGATCAATAAATCAATAATCAATCACGCTGCTCGCCCACCAAAGCTTAACAGACTACGTTCTCTCTCACCACAGCCCCATAATTTGATAAGAATGTACCAAAAAAAAAAAAAAAAAAGAGGCGGAGTTTGACGTGTGGCAAACAGTTTGACAGGATCGCGCGGAGTTTCGCAGGCCTGACCGTTCACTCAAGATATTTGTTGTACCGGAAGTGACCCGAGGACATCAC
>JAGFNK010001055.1:0-15621 GCA_025769875.1 Russula earlei
CTGCGCTCGTGAGTTCCACGAAAATATTGCTCCAGCCAGGTTCACCATATAGCCTGTAGTGGACTTCCGATTAGTCGGATCAGAAGCCCAGTCAGAGTCGGCATATGCCATTAAGCCGCCATTAGATGGTCCATCATAGACCAAGGCATAATTGGCGGTTCCCAAGAGGTATCGGCAAATATAGAATGCACGATTTAAATGATCCTCTGAGGGATTGGCAGCATGTTGCGACAACTTGTGACAGCAAAGGCTATGTCTGGACGCGTTCCAAGCATTATGTATAGGAGTGATCCTATAACTTGCTGGAATTTTGACCGCAAGGCTGGGTCAGCAGCGGAAGTGTTGGGAGAGGGGTGATAGCCCTCTGGTAGCGGAGTAGGAGCAGGGTTTGCGTTAAGCAAGTCGAAACGCTGCAGCACTTTCTTAGATACTCAGTCTGGTCCAGATGTATTGGCCAGACTTGCGTTGAATGCGCATGCGTAGAAATTCTTGGGCATCGCCCAGATCTTGACATTCCCCAGAGCTTCATGAAGGCGTCCTTTTGTTCTATTGATTTGTTTTTGTCTGCTCCAAAGAAGCACATCATCAACATAGACGATACTATGATGCTCTTGTCTTTACTAACAAAGAGCCCAGAGTCAGACATAAGGGCAATAAGGCCAAGCGAGGCCATGGACTTGTCAAGGGCTTTCCACATGCAAGTGCCACTTGCTTGAAGTCCATATATTGCGCGTTTTAAGGTGCATGACTTTACGCTCTTGGCCTTTTATTTTGAAGCCCTCAGGCTGCTCCATATAGAGCTCTTCATCGAGCTCACCATAGAGAAGGCAGTCTTGATGTCTAGACCGCTAATGTGCCAGTTTTTGAGCACTGCAAGCGCAATCATCAGGCAGGACTGTCTCAAACCATACCACGGGTGAGAATATTTCATCATAGTCATGCCTTCTACTTGGGAGAAGCCTTTGGCGACTAGTCTGGCTTTTACAACCATCAGACTTAAGGTCGAATACCCATCTATTTTTGATTATTTTGCAATCCTTGGGAGGATCGACTAGTTTCGAAGACTTTGCATCTGCGGAGGGATTCCAACTCCTCACAACAAGCATCTTTCCACTCCTTTTGGAGTTCACTTGGCATTTCGCAGAATGTCCCTAAAAGGTCCATTTGCAAATCTTTGCAGTATCAGGTGCTTCTGAACTTAGTGGAACTGCTTGGGTGAGCAGATAGTTCAGAAATTTGACTCCCCCTTCCCTTGCAAGACATAGAATGTCTTCTACCTCATCCTCAGAGGCTTGCGGCAGTTGATTGTCAAGGACGACAGGAGGGTAAGGGCCTGGTGCAGGCCGATCCTGATCGTACTATCCTCACTGGAGCTACCGGGTTGGTTTTCTGTCATTGTTCTCCATGTGCATGTGGCCTGAACATCTTTTTCCACTTCTGTGGGGTTGTCTGCATTCACCATAGACGTTGCCAGGATGGGTAGGTACTTTCCTCAACCACTGAGACCTTCAAAGAGGTACAGGCTCTTCAACAGGAGGAGGGGACGTTGTAGGAGGGACGGGCTTTGCTCATGTTCCTCTTCTTGTGGCACCTGTATAGGCTGCTCATCAGTCCTCACTTGTTAATTGTAGGGAATTGGTGGTCAAACACAGGAATGGTGTCTTTGACAGGTTGTTGCGGTAGTTCCTCACACTAGTTCATTAATCTGCATGGTACCTTTAGTGCGCGCTTTGTCGCATTTGGGGTACAGGGTCTCATCTTACAGGGCGGTTGTATTTGTGTAAAGCATGTTATTAGGGAGCCTCATAAGAGTGAGGCTTTGATCCCCTCAGTGTGACCAAGGTAGATCATAAGCTCAGCTTTTAGGCGAAAGCTTGTTGACTTGACTACTTTCTGGTATATGCACATATGCACTGCAACCAATACTCTGAGGTGTGAGATATCAGGGACCTCATTCTTTAGGACTTCATAGGGTGTACGCCATTGAAGGTGTCTGGCAGGTGTCCTATTGTAACAGTGTGTCCCATGATTCACTGCAAATTCCCACCAGGAGGGAGGTAGACAAGCTTCAAGGCGCATTGCCTGAGCTTTGTCCATTACAGTGTGCATAAGCACTCTGCATGTCCATTCTGTTGTGGAGTGTATGGGGTGCCTTTGCAGGATTTTAATTCCTTCGTCCTTTAGGACGTTATCAAAGGCCTCGGACTTGTACTCTCCGCCAGCATCAGACATCCACTCTTTAATTCCTGCTTTGTATTGGTTCTTGACCATAGCAAGGAATTGCTTGACTGGCCATTATGGTCGAACATTTTTATTTTTTAAGAGTTTGATCCATGCATAGGAGGAATAATCATCAATGAAGCTGACAAATATTCATACTTATGATACGACTTCACAGGGAAACTCTTAAGGTCTGAGTGAATACGCTCGAACGGTGCAGAGGCACGAGTTTCAGAAGGGGGGTGCGCAGATGCAGGCATTTTGCCTTGCGCGCAGCCAGGACATACCGGCTGTTCCTGAGGGATTTTCAGGTCTTCAGGGAGACCCTTGGTATGTGTCTTTGCACGTGTTACAACATCCTTAGATGGGTGGCCAAGGCATCGGTGAATGACATCATAATCTACCACATAGATAAGAGAATGTGCTTGTGCACTTTCAATTGAGGTGTCTAACCAATATGTGGTTTGACCCGGGAATAAGGGGTAAGAGGACAGGATTATATGTCTGTCCTCTCATAGGGAAATATGTCTATTATTCCCTAATGCATGCATCCCTTGTTGTAAAAACTCCCCCATAGATAATATCCGAGTGTTGATTTTCGGAATATAGAGAACAGGAGAAATGTGTGTGACAACCATTTTAGAGTTGACAGTGTGCCAAAGCAACACAGTGCCTTTGCCTTCCACATATATTGTGTTATCAGCAGTTTTAACAGGGGATCTTTTGTGCAGCAAAGCTGGCATATACCCTATAAAGTCTTTTATTTTGAAGGTGAAGTGTGCTGACGCACCAGAGTCCTAGGAGCCATAAGGATCCCATTTTACTCAAGTTGTGCTTTCCTCTACATCTCGAACAATTTGTGTTACATTCACTTGGAAGGGAAGTAGTCCCTTCGCTAATTTGTCCATTGTATGATACAAGCGAACACTTATTAGAAATATCTAGCCCACTTTGGGGCTGGGGAGATGCTAAAAGGTTCTTCAGCGAGTGAAAGGAGAGAGGGAGGCGCACGCACACTTCATTATCTTCGGGGGTCGCTGCCCCAATCAAGCGCTTCATCCGACAGGGTCGGAGCATGCTCAGGGGTGGCAGCACCTTCTGGGATACTGTCATATATGTCGAATAAATCCGATGTATTTGTTTGCGCGAAGTCGCCATCGTCCTGGTCCATAGGCTCAGGGATGGGCAACGGTAATTTCACTGCACTTGACGAGGCAGCAGATTGAGTCAAGATCCGCTGCTTGAGGGTCTTGACTGTCTGTATAGTGGGGGTTACCCCAAGATTGTCAGCAAGATCAAGCGCTTTGTTTAAGGCCTTGTAAGGGCCGTGAGTGTGTTTGCGAGGGTCAGTCGCAGTAGGGACAGTACGTTGTTGGATCCCTGAAGGACCCACATGGGTGATAGTGGTAATGGTCAGGAGTGGGAGTGGGAGTGCGGCAATGTCTGCAATGTGGGAGTGTCTGGGACCATGGCTGTGATTGGCCTTCTCCTTGCCTTTCCCTTTTCCTTTGCCGCCGCGCTTACCACACTGGCGCTTGTCCTTATCTTCATCACGCTTGGGCTTACTGCCCTGCTGCTGATTGGAGAAGGAGGGGTCACCATGCTTGCACTTGACAGCTGAGAGCTTCTGCGCGCTGTGCTTCTTGCCTGTTCCACAATTGATCTCAGTTTGATATTGAGAGATGATAGCCTCTTGGACATCCTTAGCGTTAAGGTCAGCCAGTTCATAGTTCTGAGTGACAATGTGGACAAGCATTTCCCATTTCTGGGGAATGGCGGCAAGCATGATGAGTGCCTGCAAGGTGTCAGGATGTGAAGGGAGGAGGCGGTGAGACGCTGGAATGTAGCGTGTATCCAATCCATTTGTGGGCCAGGGTTTTGGCTCAGGTTAATGCGAATGGAGATGGCTTCTTTGAAGTCCTTATAGATAGTGACTGTAGTCGCCGTACCGTAAACGGTTTCAAGGCAATTCCAAATAGTCTCAGCATTATCCAGGGTTGTAAGATCCTGCTGGATTGTGATGCTTGATCTAAGGACCATGTGGCCAACTGCCATATCATTCCCTTTGTTCCATTCTCTCAGGGCTGTTATTGCAGCAGCCTGGGCAGCAATCTCTTCGGGAAGAGGTGCCTGAGGAAGACCAGGAAGGACTGGCATTTCAAATGTGCCAGTGCAATAACCCCACAGTCCAATGGACATGAGGTAGGCTTTCATAGCCTTTGACCAAATACGTTTGCGCCATCAAGGATGGGGACAACAGGGGCAGAGGGTTGAGATGACAACATAATAGCTGTTAGAAAGGGGCTTAGAGGTCGTCAGTAAGAGTATTGTATTCAAACAAGCCGACATAGTCTCCCCATAGGGTAGACTAGCTCGCCGCAGCACGCAGGCTTCAGGGATGCTTCGCCATCATTGCAGCCAATGAAGGCGCATGGCTTGCAGGGCCCATAACCTGTTGTGCAGCATAGAGTGCAGCTAACATGCCAAGCAACCCACCTTAGAGGTTGTGCTAATGCTCAAGTGATATTGGGGTGTAGAGCGATGTGTATACTTGTCTACAGGTATGGTATTTATACCTCTATGACCCAGGGCTGTTCCTAAGTCCGAAAGAGGTGACTACAGGTGTCCACTATATCGCGCACTCAGTGACACGTGATGTGGAAACGTTCTAGATGCAGCATAAGGCTGCATCTTATGATAGATAGCGTAGTATGCATAACCCTATTGCCATAAGCACATATACTAAAGTTCTGTCTAACATGTAACATCTATGAGCAGATCTTGAACCTTGTATGAAGGTCTTCACCTTCTTTGATCCATTCAGGTTCCGGTTCAACAATTGTCATGTAGATATCAAATGTCATCATCTGAATCTAAGCTCTTGCCTTGGATTTGATATCCCATGGTGTTCCATGAGGTCCATGCAGCCTCATGATCTCCAGTGTGAGCCCAGGTGTGTGGTTGTTGTCCTCCTGTCTTCTCTATGTGTTGAACATCCATCACTAGACAACTAACATTGGCTCCAATGTCCTGGGACACAATGCTGTTGATCCAAATCTTATTTTTGTGCAGGAGCTGTCATGAACCATTCTCCAGAGAGGGCCCTTGAAGGACCCTTCCTTATAGGAGGAAACCCAGCCTCTATGGTGTCACCCTGTTCACTCAAGCAAAAGGGGTGAGTAGAGGTGTCCACAATATTGCGCGTGCATTGTCGCACGAGCAATTCTCGGCACAATCAACATACAGCAAGCCCCACTTAGGGGCAACCCTTTTAGCAATAAAAGACAATACTAGGACCTTCCTAGGGACCCTTTAGGACAACTATAAGTGCTCTACAATAGACACTAACACAGTATCAAAGACCCTGCAATGCGTTATTAGACTAACTCTAATGACTATAGAACAAACTATAAGGCAATACTAGGGACCTTAATAGAAACATTAGGGTCAACTTTAAGGACCCTAATAGAACTATATAAGAGGCCTTATAGAATATCACTATTCCCCTAACCAGACTACAAGTCCTCAAATGACCGGCCCTAAACTAACTAACAGGAAATGAATCAGGTGTTTGCACATGTTGTGATTTACCCCCTTGTTGGTTCATCCATAATCCCTCTTGTTATTGTTCTCCCTTGTCACCCTTGTCCCTTTGGTTACCATTTCATCCCTTGATGGTGATGATCCCTTATCATTTCATCTGTTGTGTTTCACTTATTGTGTTTCACCTATTGTGTTTCACTTATTGTGTTTCACCTATTGTGTTTCACTTATTGTGTTTCACCTATTGTCGAGTTACTTTTGCTATTGGTCTACCTTTATCTATTGTTCTGCTTATGGTACTGTACAGCCTCGCTACTTACAGTATTTAAGTGCTTGTAGAAGCTGGGGAATGCCCCAAGCTTAGCTTTGTCCCATTTCCTGTCGCATCCCTTGCCCTGTATCAATCACAACTTGCTTGTGCTGGCCTACACTTTGCTTGACCTAAGCACACCTCAAGGAACCCTTGTGTTCCTCTTCCTCCTCTGCCTCTCTCTCATCGTCCTCCTCTTCTGTGAAACCAGAAGATCGACTCTGTCTGCAGATTGAGTCATTATCTGACTCAGCCTTGAGACACTAAACCTTTGACCTGGTCTCTTTGAGCCGGCCCCACTGAAACCCTTGAACCAAGTCACAGGGACTTGGCCCCACTGAACCTTGGGCTAACGCTCTTATGGCCACGACACCATAACAGCACGTGTACTAAAGCAGTGAACATGTGGACAGTGAAGGCTCTTACTCATCAAGAGGAGCCTTCTTACTCAGCAGCTTACTGAGCATGACTGAGCATGCTCAGTAAGCGTACTCCAACTTCTTACTCATCACTCTATTGTGCTTGATAACAAGGTTATGACTTGTTCCCTATTTAGCAGTTCTCTTGTAGTATATAAGTGCTCAATAAAGTAGTGGACAGTCCTCAGACTGTCCATTTGTTCATGGCACTCTCCACCCCTGGGATACTCCTTTAAGGACCGTCCCCTTGTGACTATCCTGGCCTCCTCTCTGTGTGACTGTTCAACTCTCACAGTAACAGTGCCTCTCTGGTATTTGTTACTACTCTGGACTCTGCTTCTTGCCCACGCTGTCTTGGATGTCTATCAACTTGTCTTCGAGCTTATCCCTCGCACTTGAACTGGATAGTTCAACAGTGAGTCTTGACATCTGGACAGTCTCTCACAACCCGCGCTGACCAGTCGATTCATCAAGTGTCCGACAATATTCTGACCACTGGTTCTCCAGAGCCTCACACTCCCGACATCCAACTACTTTCCCATTCCCAATCTCTCCCACTTGCTCCAACCCTATCTCCACCACCCGGACTCCCCCCATTGCAGTTCATCCCCTTCCAGGGACTTACATAGAGGACAACCCTCACGATAATCAAGAAAACATTCCCCCAGTCCCACAAGGTTTCTTTAATCCTCCGGACTGTGTGGAGTACGCCTTCCACCCCCACCAGTTTCAAGTTTATTGTGTCCAACACAACGAAGTAGAAACACTGGCGCCCTTTGGAGGAAGCAGGACGACGCGACGCCCTTTCCACCATCCCTACTATAGGTCACTTGCTCCAGTGACCATCCACCAAATCTTTGTTTCCCCATTCCAGGCCAAAACCACCCACACTTTTGCGGTACTGCCTACCAACCGCAACCTCATCAAGCAATTTAACTTGGCAAGCTTTAGGTGTGTAGTTCTGTAGGGATACACCCTCCAGACATAGACTTCCCCTTTGGTCGCCTCCACTACTTGTTTAACTCATCCATATATTGCCATCTGGAGACACTGCCTCCCATTCATCGATTCGTGTACCAAGGGTCTTTTATCCTTACTTCCATCCATGACTTCCTGATGGCAGAGTTTATTATTCATACACTTACCTAAAGATAGCCAAGGGAGGATATATATCATTTGAGAACAGCTTCTCGAACTCCTTAGACAACCTCTGTGTCTACCCCATCTTGTCTCACTTTTGTTTCCTCCCCCGTCTCCCTCTAAACCCTCTGCTTACTTTGGACCCTCTTCGCCCAAGTGTTATCAACATCGCTACCTAGTGCATAGTTCTTGAAAGTAAGAACTACCCTTGTAACACTAGACTAAAGAAATCAAAGCTTTGTCTGCAGTGCCTCCGAGATTCACAGTTTCCCCCAACCCGAGCACCAACTCTGAGTACGACTCAGAAGATGACGCAATCCTCCATCAGCATGAGCTCATCGCTAACCACCTTCCCATCCTTCAGGACATTTACTTTCCCCCAATCTCCATCATTAACATCTACGACCGGCAACAAATTGAGATCTGGTCTCACAACGCCTACGTCCTCTGAGACTTAGTAGGCCTTCTTCCATTTGGACAAGTCCTCAACCAAGTACAATACGACTTGTTCGTTGACACTCTTAGTCACCTTGTCGAACCTGCTTGCCACCAACTCTTGTTTTGGTACCTCTCCAAACTCTAGAAACTTTGATGGAGAACCAACTGGTATCCTCACCCTCACAGACAGCAACGAAAAAGCTGTGGACTGAAGTTATCCTGCCTCAGCATTACACTCTCGTCCAAGAACAATTGGAGGGTCAAGCCTCGTATTATCTATCCCTCTTCACCCTCACGCATGAGCACATCTTGGTGCAGTATAATTACCTCCGCCTTAACAGATCCACACAAGGAGGACCTGCAACCCTCCAATTGGCTTACGTAGAAGGCAGAAGGTACATTTACAACTGGAGAGAAGCTACCTGGACCCACAGCATCATCAACGCCCCCCAGAACCTCATGGATCCCGCGGGGCTTTATTCTCTGCCGCCAGCAGTTTACACTGGTCCCCCTGTCCCCGAAGAACTCTCCACCATCAGCCGACTTCTCACCCCTGTAGTGAGACGAACCCCAACCAGCAGCATCTGCACTCATTGATCCCCTACACCAACTCGTCCCAGCACCTGCCTCTGCCTCAGAGAGGTGTGCAACTGCAGCTTCCGACCCAACATGCCCCCCACGCCACCAGGAATAACCCTGTGGACCCTGGGAGATAGACACCTCCCACATCAACCACTCTGGTGCCCTCTCACAGACAAAGAGGCCACCGCTCTGCTTCTGCAGTTTCAAGAGTAGAGTGCCCTTTACCATTACTGTCATTTTCACATGACCTTGCACTTGCCATTTTTGGATGTCATTTCAAGTGTGAAATCAAAACTGCTATATCTCAACAGTTTCTCAACAGATTGCCTTGAAACTTTGACAGTAGAACCTTATATACTGTATCTAGGTGCAGCTAAAATATGGGAGCATAATATCAGTTCTTGAAATGTCAATTTTCAGGTGCTGACATGGGTGCAAAACTTTGAACTGCCATATCTCAACTGTTTCTCAATGATTGACTTGAAACTTCGACAATGGGATCTCATGTACTGTATCTAGGTGCGGCCCAAGAGTTGGGGTCTAATTCTTAGTCTTGAAGTTTCGATTTTTGGGTATGACTGAGTGCAAAATTTGAACTGCCATATCTGTCATGAACCATTCTCCGGAGAGGGCCCTTGAAGGACCCTTCCTTATAGGAGGAAACCTGGTCTCTATGGTGTCACCCTGTTCACACAAGCAAAAGGGGTGAGTAGAGGTGTCCACATATCGCGCGTGCATTGTTGCGCGAGCGATTCTCAGCACAATCGACATACAGCAAGCCCCACTTAAAGGCAACCCTTTTAACAACAAAGACAGTATTAGGGCCTCCTAAGGACCCTTTGGAACGACCTAGAAGTTCTACAATAGGCACTAACCTAGTATCAAAGGCCCTACAACGCGTTATGAGACCAACTCTAATAACTATAGAACGGACTATAAGGCAATACTAAGGACCTTAATAGAAGTATTAGGGTCGACTCTAAGGACCCTAATAGAACTATATAAGGGCCTTACAAGATAACACTATCCCTGACCAAACTACAAGTCTTCAAAGACTGGCCCTAAACTAACTAACAGGAAATGAATCAGGTGCTCGCACGTGCACTAAAGCAGTAACCGTGGACAATGAAGGCTCTTACTCATCAGGAGAAGCCTTCTTACTCAGCACTGAGCATGACGAGCATGCTCAGTAAGCGTCCTCCCGACTTCTTACTATCACTCTATTGTGCTTGATAACAAGGTTATGACTTGTTCCCTATTAGCAGTTCTCTTGTAGTATATAAGCGCTCAATAAAGTAGCGGACAGTCCTCAGACTGTCCATTTGTTTACGGCACTCTCCATCCCTGGGATACTCCTTCAAGGACCGTCCCCTGTGACCACTCTGGCCTTTTCCCTGCGTGATTGTTCTACTCTCACAGTAACAATACCTCTCTGGTATTTGTTACTACTCTGGACTCTACTCCTTGCCCACGCCGTCTTGGACGTCTACCGACTCGTCTTCGAGCTTATCCCTCGCTCTTGAACTGGATAGTTTCAACAGTGAGTCTTGACAATATCTCAACCATTTCTCAATAGATTGCCTTGAAACTTGGACAGTAAACCTTATATACTGTGTCTAGGTGCAGCTAAAATGGGAGCCTAGTGTTCAGTTCCTGAAGTTTTGATTTTTGGGTGCCAATCTGCATGCGAAATTTTGAACTGCCATATCTCAACTATTTCTCAATGGTTGGCTTGAAACTTGGACAGTATCATCTCATGTACTGTATCTAGATACAGCCAAATAATGGGTTTCACTTGTTGAATTTCACATTTTGGGGTGCTGACCAACCCCAAGCATGATAGGATATCCCTACACATGACTATTTACAGCTGTAGCGCGCAACCACAGCAAGGAAAATACAGCAAGACAGACAGAAAACATCACTGGCGGGACAATAGCAGGTCTCCGGACTGTAGCGTGCCAGGTTGGGCACGCGGAGTCTGTGGGGCTTGATCTGAGGGCAGGTAGTGGAAGGGAGCAGGGGAGAGCAAGGTCGTGCCCTGGAATGCAATGCACGCACACACGAGAGAGAGGGTGTTGTGTGTTCTCAAGGGAATGGTCACACAGGCCAGATGAGATGTTTTAACGCAGAGGCAAAAGCTCCCTCCTATTCGAGACTGTAGCTACTAGCCTTAAATACTGTAGAAGAAAGGTGGGTGAGAACTAGGTAATCAAAAACATGGATGAGAAGACAATGGCATAAGAATACTACTGCTCCCCAACTGCGAGTCCGTAGCATGGGGCGGTGTTGATGATGATGACAGGGCAAGGTGCTGTGGGCAGCGAGCCCTCAATCGAGTGGTTATGATGTCTGCGCGTGCGTCATCCGAGTCCGTATGTATGCACGTGGTGGGGGCGAGGATGATGCTTGAGAGACAATGACAAAAGGCGAGAGGGATTGAAAGGGAGTCGACGACGGATGAGAGCATATGATGAAAGGGTGGGGAGCATGAAGCAGACAAAGATACTAGTGGCGCAGGGGATAGATGTAGATGAGGGAGTGCGAGGCGTGGGTGAAGTTGGAGGCGATCGAGCTGAGGTGTCGTCGCTGTTCCTGGGCGTAGAGTGTGCGATGCGAGGGAATGACATCAAGGAGCACACGAGAGGTAAGTGAAAAGAGGGAAAGGAATGACGATAGTTGGAGGGATGATAGGAGGGGAAGGGAGACGAGAGACAAAGGGAAAGGAAGATGTGTGGGCGAGGGATGCGAGGGAGGTGGGGGCAAGTGCAAGTCATGTGAGTTTCCCAGTCAGCGGGCTCAGACACCTTACAGGACTGCTTAGAGGAGGTTTTGCATACTGTCAGGGAATTTGAGGATGCGGGTGCCATGGCATCTGATGGACTCTTCGTTTTTTGGATGGTCGATGTCTTGACCTGGGGTCTGGAGAAGGCGACCTCGTGTGACTTTGCAGTTTGCTTGCTTCACCACTCTCCTACAACAGCGGCATAAGAATGAAATAAGCTGAAAGGGTGTTTGCATTGACTTGCCTTGGCAGCCCGTTGAATGGCGACATCAGCCAACCCATGCAGTACCTCCCAGGGTGCCATGAGGCCGGAAACTGGGAGCCCACTGCCATCGTTGTCCTTGTCTGATGAGTCTGCGCTCATTGTAGTTGATATTGGGAAGGGCCTCTTTGAAGGGCACACTTGGGTTCATGGGGCTGGACAAGGACTGACCTTGCTCGACTCAGCGCAGGTCAATGTGTTGCCCCAGAAGCAAACAGGGTTAAAGGAAAATCTGTCATGGGTGGACATCAGGGAGAATGTCACCAGTCCTCCTGCCATTGCAAGGGGCATGAAGGAATCGAGCAGGGGCAAGAGGGGGGTTCTGTATCCAAGTTATTGGTGGACGCTTTGCCTCAAGGTTGAGGTTGGGAGGTGGCACGATGACGCGCTCTTGCATCTGGCACCAGGACCACCAGTGGCAACAAGCATGGAGCTGCGGCAACTGCTTGTGGGATCAACAGGAGAATGATTTATAACTCGAGTCAGCGCAGTTCACGGCTGTCAGGGAGGGACGGTGAGGACGCACGCATATGATTTGGTGTATGTTTGCCACGTTCCTTGGCTTGACATCTCCACGAGGCTCAGGCGAGGTGACACGCTCATTTGGGTGCCTATGGGCGATATTGGAAGGCTCCACGACCTTGTGAGAGTGCGAGCGGAAGATGTGCGAGCAGAAGATGGTGGCGAGGGGGATGATCATAGTATGGAGGAAGGCCCATGACTGGGGATGAACAAGTTACCTGTGAGATTCATTAACTCAGTAGATTGCTAGTGCATGCTCTGTCAGAGGATCTAGAGTGGAACCTGTCCATGTTGCGAATGATTGTTACTGCAAGTAACACATGGCATCTATTAGACCCTCCACATAGAGGCAAAGACAAGAGATGTAGTTGCCTACTTCAAGACAAACTGACCGACGAAGTTTGCTGGGCTGATCGGCAATACTCCCTTCTTTGTTTGGTGATACATTGATTGAGGTAAGATGTGGGTTTCATAATAAAAGACAGAGGAGTATCCTTGGATGGCCTTGAGGGAAAGTAGCTGCATGGCAATCCGTTGATGCTGTCGCCTGCAGAGGAAACATCATCCACATGGCACTGTTGTTGACCAGCAAGTCAATTTGTGCATTCGAAATCACAAAGAGCTGGTTACCCATCCAGATAGAGAAGAGTGGCCCATATATCCTTGACCAGGCTTGTAGAGTGTGCTCAGGATAAGAGCGAAGGAAGTAGTAACGAAGGAGCGGGCCGGGAGGGATCATATGGATATGGCAGGTCCGAAATTTTGCATGCAGATCGGCACCCAAAAATCGAAATTTCAGGAACTGAACATTAGGCTCCCATATTTTAGCTGCACCTAGACACAGTATATAAGGTTCTACTGTCCAAGTTTCAAGGCAATCTATTGAGAAATGGTTGAGATATGGCAGTTCGAAATTTTGCACTCAGATCACACCCAAAATCGAAACTTCAAGAACTAAGAATTAGACCCCAACTCTTGGGCTGCACCTAGATAAAGTACATGAGATCCCATTGTTGAAGTTTCAAGTCAATCGATTGAGAAACAGTTGAGATATGGCAGTTCAAAGTTTTGCACCCATGTCAGCACCCAAAATTGACATTTCAAGAACTGAATATTATGCTCCCATATTTTAGCTGCACCTAGATACAGTATATAAGGTTCTACTGTCAAAGTTTCAAGGCAATCTGTTGAGAAACTGTTGAGATATAGCAGTTTTGATTTCACACTTGAAATGACATCCAAAAATGGCAAGTGCAAGGTCACGTGAAAACGACAGTAACTCCCCCAGTTATCCCAATCCCACTCCCGTATACTGATTGACAATTAACCCCCTTCGCTACTCCCCTAGTAGAGCATTCAAGTAGTAGCCAATCGTCCCCAGGTTCTATAGTTGGCTTACAGTGCTACTTCCCCAAGTTAGCATACTTAGGATCAGTACTACCTCATAGAACTCGTAGGGAATTATTAGATTTCAAGAATCATTGCAAGGAACTGTGGCATGCGAGGACACAAGCCTTTGTGCACATAGACTATCCCATAGAAGAAATCAGTCAATTCGCCCCACATCCCTTAGATTTCGAAGGCTTCCTCTGGAAAGGTCGAGTAGCGATAACATACTCTGGCATCATGGAAGAATACTTCCGCATCACCCAAAACCTCCAAACCCAATGAAGGGGCATCCCCGTATTACTACCAGCCTACACCGTCACCTATCCATGGGATGCAACTCATTGGACCACCGTTCTCCTTTAGGGTCCCAATAGCCACTTACGCAGAAGTGGTAAAAGGCGAAGGCCTTTACAAACCACATGACCACAGAAGACGCATCTTTCACCTCACAAAACAAGATCAACATCTCTTTGAACTATCGTTCTATTGCAAGGATCCCTATTGCTACTGGCACAAGGATTGGCATTACACTCGCATCTGGCATAAGTCTTGGAGCTAGTAGCCCACCATTCGACCAGCCACGTACACAGAGGTTGTAAAGGGGGAGAACCTTTACAAACCTATATGCTTCATCGGGCGTATCTATTATCGTACACCAGAAGAACACCGACATTCTTTAGAACACCCCTACTTCTGTAAGGACCCATATTGCCCATGGCACCAAAACTGGCATCGTTAGTGAATGAGCCAAAGTCCAGAAGAAGAGACATCTCAAAGACCCCTTACAGAAAGTGAACAACTACAGATCCCTGTCCTCTTCCGCAACATTGACTACAACATCACTGGAGAATACTACAGCGGCTTCTGTAGGAACCGATCTGTCACCCAATACAATACCCTCTATGACCCTTGGACACTAGACGCGAGGAAGGACTGGGATGAAGAAGACATCAAACTCACTCAGGAAACTCTTCAAACCCTCATCCCAGAAGTCGCCCTTCTTCACAACTTCAACCTCCTCACAGGAACTGCAACATTTCAAGGTCAACAGTTCACTGGAGTAGGAATCTCAAACTATTCACATACCGGAACCACAAGCCAGTTGATTTCTCAACCGCTCAAGAAGAAGCAGAACAAGTGGAAGTCACCTGCACCCTTGAAGCTACCATAGAAACTGCATCAAGAGTTCTATCTCAGGTTACCAGAGCCCTCACCCCAGCGCAAGGAAATACTCCAACACCAGGCCCATCTAGAGTACCAGGAGGATTTGACTCCCCAGAACCAAGTCACCTTCCCACTCCTGTACCAGTAGGACAACACACAGTAGCGGCCCCCCGCCACCACCTCCATCCCCTACATGAACAACACGAACCCCTGCTCTTTCAGTCAGAGTTCGAACACACACCACCAGCACCACCCGCACCACCAGCACACCACCGGTAGCACCTGCACAGGCAGCACCACCGGTACGCCTCACACCACCAGCTCCAGTGCCACCACCACCTCCCATACAACCCGTTCCAATGGCAGCACCAGCTCCTGCCCAGATACAACAGAATCGAATCATTGGGACTGCCCCAGAAGCCTTTGATGGCAAAGCGGAGAATGCAGAAACCTTCTGGGCCGCCTTAGACAACTACTACTACATCAACCTGGACTCATTCCGATGAAGGGAAGAGGGTTGCGGCAGCCCTTACACACTTCAAAATTGGTACCCCAGCAGGGACATGGGCCCGAGAACTAACAACAAAGGCTCAGGCTTTAAACCAATCAACTATGGTTCCTGGCAAGACTTTAAAACAGCATTTGCCGATCACTTCATTCCAGCAGATGCGCAACTGGAATCAAATGCTTGATGCACTCCCTCCAACAAGGCAACACCCCGTTCAATGAATGGTACCAAAAATGGTCCCATCATGTGACACGTTCACAAGCAGATGAAAACACTAAAATGTTTGCTTTCCACCATAACCTAAATCAAGGAATCCACACAAGATATTAGGCATAACGC
>JAGFNK010001056.1:0-15596 GCA_025769875.1 Russula earlei
CCCATGTCTCTTCTCCCTTGATTACCTGACTCTCCTAGTATTTAAGGACTGTTAGCTACCGTCTCGAATGCTAGTTTTGCAGTCCCTCCGCTCCCCTCTCCACTTCTTCATGTGCTAATGAAAAAGAATCAATTCTTCGCTCTATAACCTCTTCTCTATTCCCTGACTACCTTCATGTGTGGCGCTTCCCATGCTCACGCCGAGGGACGGCTCTATTCCTGGTCATGTTCGGCCTCTTTTCAGCCCTTGGATCAGGGTCACAAGAACCTCACGTGCCCTGTGGTGGCTCGCTTCATCTGGCTGCCCCAGTGAGGCCTTGATCTGAGTTGATCTGAACCCCCCTGTTCCCATCAATTTTCCTTGTTTTGGTTGCTTCGGCAACCAGTTCTATGAGCAAGCCTCCCTTGCACATCCCCATCAGAGAACGAGACTTCGTCCGGACCGCTTCAAGAAATCGTGCAGACCATCGCCAGAAAACCTTATTCTGCCCGAAACCACAGCCCCAGTTGCTTCCTCCTCATCTGACTCCTTCTCATTTGTCAATCAACTTCCATCACTCGTATTTCCTTCACCCATTTCCCACCAGATCCCCGGATCCTTTGAGCCGACCTCGGTCCCTTGGTCCACCCTCATCTCACACGCCAATTCCCGCCTTGACCCCCCTAGCGACAGACTCTTCACCACCTTCTCTGACAAGCTCACCACAGTTGCCGGAACCCCCTGAAGAATCCCCTCAACCTTCCCTTACATTGCCTAACGTATCACCAATCCCAACCACCCTCCCTTTCTAGTTCAGCGTACTCCACGTCCTCCTCCTCACATCCGGCTCCATCAGTTTCTCAGCCTACTTCCTCCACTGCTATCGTATTACCTGGCACCGCCCGCCTCCTCCTTCTCCGCCACCTTCGATACTTAATCAAGCCCCAGTTCCCCCCACCTACACAAGTACCAGCATCGCCCGCCATCATGGCTAACGTACCAGCCGCTGCTCCAGTCCCAGTCTTCGTTCCACCACCCATCCCAGTCCAACAACAACCAGCTCAGTTCCAACCAGTACCTCCTATGCCTAACCCAGCCCACGGGCCAGCAGAGATGCCAGGCTGGCGATCCGACAATGCCCCTCGTTTCGGAGGACAACTCGAGGACTCCCTTGTCGATTTTCTACACGACTTTGAAACCCTTGCCACAGGGCAACGGCCTTAACAACGCTCAGAAAGTGCAGGCAGTAGCCTGGTATGTCCCACCTACTGTTCGCGACCTTTGGAAAACCTTAGATGGCTACACCACCGGAGACTGGGCCGTCTTCCGCGATGCCTTAGAAAAGGTCTACCTGGACGTTGGAGCTGCCAGCCACCTTTCGAAGCAAACACTGCAGGATTTTGTCAACACATCCATGCAAACTCACATGCACAACAAAGAGGACGTCATTTCCTATTTTCAACAATTCTTGCAGCACAGTAATCCGCTGCGCGCCGCCAACCGCATTACAGATGACGAATGCAATTCGGAGTTCTTCCAAGGTTTCCACGCCGAAGACCACGATATTCTCGCAAGTAGACTCTTCTCCCTAAAACCTAACCACCCTCCAGAGCGACCATACAACCTCGAAGACATATACAAAGCTGCCAGAGGATATTTCTCCAATACCCAATTTTATCGACCCCTACAACGATGACTACGCACCGATGAATATGCGTATGACAGTCGCGACTGTGATCGCTGATGTTTCAACGAGCAGCGAGACCGTGACTGGGAAAATTATGGTTGCAACCGCAATCAAAAGTTCTCAGATACTGATCCTCTCTCAGATCCCTCCCGCGACGACCGCATACCACGTGACACAGCTCGACAGCCGGAATCCATTACAAGAACAGTCCAAATCCCCAACCCCAAGCCCACTGAAACAGACGAAGACCGAGAGCTCGGAGAATTGATCCGCCGGATGAGTGGAATGACGGTTCGAGACACGGCCTATGTCGCCACTTACACTCAGTGTCTGTGGCAGTTCCCTGAAATTGCCCAGATCCTACCCAAACCCAAGATTCATTCCCCATCACCCGCTCCATCATCCCATTACTCAGCTGACTCGCTTTGGTCGCAGACTCCAACTTTCTCATTCGAAACCGCCGTGCAACCGGTGGCGTACGCCTACCAAGCACCCTCGGCCGTGCCCCCCGACCACCAATAGGCAACCATGGCCGTTCCAGCCCAATGTTGCGCCTCAGGTACCTTTGAACGCCTCCGATGACCCGAACACCTTCTTCTGGACGCGTGCACGACCCGACGGCTGCGCCTTCTGTAACCAAGCAGGGCACCGAGTCAAATTGTGCGCCGCAGCAGAGGAGTATGTGCGCACCGGGCACGCTGTCCTTCGTAACAGCCACATCCACCTCCCGAACGGCAAGCCAGTACCTAATGACGGTTCCGGCCAAGGAATTCAGGCCAGCATTGATGCCTGGATCGCAGCACACCCCCCGACCGTCGCCGCCGCTCCACCAACGGCATTCATCCGCGAAATGCCGCCGCACGCAACCCTGGCCTTTGAGACTCGGAGTGCGCCCACCATCCGCTTTTCAGAGCTAACAAATTCTCCCCCTACACAGGACTCGTCTAAGGACGGATCCGATGATGAAGCTGATTCTGAGGACGACCCCGCCAACATATTTCAGGTTCTCGTGGTGCAAAAGAAGAAATGTCTCGCAAAGCCCTCAAAGTTACCGGAGGCAAATCCCATGACTGAACCCGAACCGACAGCCATGCCAGTCCTGCCTCCCACAGTGAACAGGCCTCCAACCCCCCTAGCCTTTCCTGTCAAAAGGGTAGAAAAGCCCACGGCTCCACACATCAAACCTCCCAAGTCCGCTCCTCAATACCGCAATCTCTCAGCCACCATGGACCAACAGCTCATCGACGAGCTCTTGGCGTGGCTCCTCGAGGGCAAACTATCGCATACTACCCCCACTCATGTTTTAGCGGCTAGTCCTTCAATTCGCAAAGACATGGCAGACCTCCTTAAAGTTCGCTGCGTAGAGGCGGGCTGCTGCGAGCTGACCCACAACGTGGAACACCAGTCCGCTCCATTCGCCTCTCCCCTTCAGATTACACCGTTTACCGCTCCAGAACCAGAGTATTCCCTCCCTCTCCAGGAAGTCGATATCACGTTTACTACAGACATCTCCGAGCCAGGGGTAATCGATCCTGGTTTGCAGATCGTGGTCATCAGACAGGATTTAGCTTGCGAAATCAACGCCCGGATCAATTACGGGCAACACCTCGTGATGGAGAGCGCCAATGGGCTCACTAGTTGGACAGTTGGCTCCACAGAGAACCTCCCCATGCGGATCGGGGACATATCCTTCACCCTTCATGCTTATGTTGTTGAACACGCACCCATGCGCCTATTGCTTGGCTGCCTGTTCCAACAACGCCTCCTTAGTCGACTCGAGGACTTCCCCAATGGGAAAGTTGAGCTATCGATTTGCGATCCGCACGACCCTTCACGCCATGTCATCATACCCTCCAGGCCCTGCCGGTCACACGATGGAAGCATCAGGGTCATCTCAGGGCCCATGAGTTACATCCTCCTGGTTTCAAACGCTCATAACACTCCCTCCCTGCTAATCATCAGTTCACCATCCCCGCCTGACCCTGACGAACGTGCCCTTGCGGCCGCCTACAAGAAAGTCGCCAGGAAAGTACGCCCCGTCCCCACCTCCTTGCCCGAAGACTGCCGCAACGTTCGCCGTATCCCCGAGGACCCCCTCCTTTCCCTTTCTCCGCTTCCAACCACACCTCCCAACTTTGAACCTGGAGCACGTCTCATGAGCGAATGCCTTGATGAGCTGGACCTTAACAGGTTCGATTTCCTTTGGTCAGAGGAACTGAAGCTCTTGCAGCACATCCTCCAAGTTAATGAGTTTGGCCTCGCCTGGACCAAGGACGAGAAAGGCAGGTTTTGGGACGATTACTTTACACCCATAAAAATCCCCATGGTCGAACACATTCCATGGGCACACAAGAACATTCCCATCCCACCAGGCATCCTTAGCGATGTCATCAAAATTTTCAAGGACAAACTCATGGCTGGAGTTTACAAACACTCCGACATGTCCTACCACTCCGCCTTCTTTTGCGTCAAAAGAAGAATGGCGCCCTGTGCCTCGTCCACGACTTACAGCCACTTAATGCGGTTACCATCCATAACTCAGGCGTGCCCCCACTGACTGACCAGTTCATTGAATCGATGGCAGGCCACTCGTGCTACACAATGCTTGACCTGTTCATCAGTTACGACCACCGCATGCTTGACGTCGCTTCGCGCGATTATACCACCATCCAGTCTCCCATAGGTGCCTTGAGACTGACTTGCTTACCACAAGGTTGGACCAACGCCGGCGCAATCTTCCACGAAGATGTGACCTTCATTCTCGAGCCCGAGATTCCCCATACCACCTGGCCCTACATGGACGACTGCAGCATCAAGGGGCTGGTTTCGCGCTTCGAGAACCCTGGTGGTGGCTTCACCACGATCCCCGAGAACCCAGGGATCCGTCTTTTTATCTGGCAGCACCTTAATGACATTCACAGGATTCTTCACTGACTCCGAGCCACCAGAGCCACTGTGTCCGCCAAGAAACTCTTTGTTGCGGTGCCCGAAGTCGTCACACTCGGGCACAAATGCACCTACGAGGGCTGCGTGCCCGACGATTCCAAAATCTCCAAGATCTGCAACTGGCTGCCGTGCAAAACCCTGAGCAACATACGCGCGTTCCTAGGCACGGCCGGGTACATGCGGATTTGGATCCACAATTATGCCACCATTGCAAGACCCCTCATTCATCTTACCTGCAAAGGAATCGCCTTCAACTGGCAGGAGGAGCATGCCGAGGCCATGCGCCTCATTAAAGAAGCTATCATTATGTCCCCAGCCTTAATTTCCATCAATTACTCTGCTAACCTCGCCGTTTACCTCGCAACTGACTCATCTTGGAGAGGAGTTGGGTGGATCCTCGCCCAGGACTGTCCGGACGGCCAACGAAGACCCGTGCACTTCAGTTCCATTGCCTGGAACGAGCACGAGAGCAGATACTCCCAGGCGAAACTCAAGCTTTATGGCTTATTCCACGCGCTGCGCTTCCACCTCGTAGGCATACCGCGACTCGTCGTCGAAATGGATGCACAATTCATTCGCGGCATGCTCAAGAATCCCGATGTCCAACCAAACGCCGCGGTCAATCGCTGGATTGCCGCCATCAAGCTCTTCGACTTCGACCTAGCCCACATCCCTGCATCCAAACATTACGGGCCCGACGGCTTGTCGCAACGTGAGCCCGCCAGCGACGAAGACGAAGAAGACAATACGGAGGAGTGGATAGACAGGGCTCTGTCCCTTGGAGTTTGGCCCAGCAGCTGGACACAGGGGCACCCCTCCCAGCTAGCTCCCTTCACGGTATGGGCTCTCAGCAAAAACTTGTCCACCACGAATCCACGAGCTGACACTACCACCATCCCCACGAGCGAGAAATCGCGCAAAGCAGACGACGCCATCGAGTCTGTTCAACAATACCTATCCACTCTCCAAATTCCCGACAATCTCGATGACGCAGCTACCGCCTGCCTTCTCAGACAGGCGAAGCACTTTATTCTCTCTGACGGTCGACTCTGGCGCTCGCAGTACCAAGGTCGCCACCAGTTATACATCGCACCCGCCCAATGCCCTCCCCTCCTTCATGACGCTCATGATGGCCTTGGCCACAAAGGAGTCTATTCCACGTGACATGCCTTGCTGGACCATTTTTGGTGGCCATCCCTCGAGCAGGATGTCAGGTGGTACGTCAATACCTGCCACCAGTGCCAGATCTGCCAAACTACAAAGCTACATATTCCACCTACCGTCTCCCCCCCCGCTCCCCTCTTTCGTAAACTCTATGTGGACACGATGATCATGCCTCGTGCATCCAGGTATCAGTACATCACACAGGTGCGCTGTTCGCTCACCGCATGGCCGGAGTGGCATGCCTTACGCATGGAGACCGGACGTACCCTGGGCTCCTTTTTGTTCGAAGAAGTTCTGTGCCGATGGGGAGCAGTAGAGGAGATCGTGTCAGACAATGGCACACCTTACATTGCAGCGCTCGACTGGCTCTCGGACAGGTACGGAGTACACCACATTTGCATCTCGACTTACAACTCTTGCGCCAACGGCGTTGTCGAGTGACAGCACCGTACCATTTGAGAAGCCCTAGTCAAAGCATGCAAAGGCGATATGTCCAAATGGCCCACACACGCACCTCACGTGTTCTGGGCTGATCGCGCCACCATACGTAAGTCCACAGGACACTCCCCCTTCTACATGGCGCATGGAGTCGAGCCCCTTCTTCCCTTCGACATCACACTGGCTACCTTCCTCATACCCAAACTCACAAAGCCCATGAGCACCGCCAACCTCATTGCGACACGTGCCTGTCAGCTGGAAATGTGTGAAGCTGACCTAGCTGCTATCCACGAGAAGGTGCTCAAGAGTCGACTAGCTTTGGTTCGACAATTCGAGCAGGAGTTCCAGAACTCCATCCTCTCCTATGAGTTCGAGCTTGGAGACTTGGTATTGGTGCGGAGCGCAGGTTCGGACGCGGCGATGAAGAACAAGACCAGGCCTCGCTACTTCGGGCCTATGGTCGTGATCAAGAGGACTCAATGTGGCGCATATCGCTTAGCGGAGCTGGACGGAGCAGTATCAAAATTGTGCTACACCGCATTTTGCGTGATCCCTTATTTTGCACGCTCATCATCTTCCATCCCAGTCACGCAAATTTTGGAGCCAAAGGCCATTCACGACAACAACACTGCAGACGCAGACGATGACAACAATTTTATTCAAAGCAAAGATTGACCGGGGATGGTCAAATCTTTAACCCCCCGGGAGGTGTAAGGTGGGTGAGTCCGCTGACCCGATAACTCACGTGACATGTACCAGCACCTTGCACCTCCTGCACCTCTCGTCCTCACTCTCTCTCTCTCGTCCTTCATCCCTCGTCCCACTCTTTCCAACTATCGTCACTCCTTTCCCCTCTTACTCTCTCAATCTCACGATCCCCTCTCAACGTCATCCCCTCGCGTTGCCCACACTACCTCAGAACAGCGACAACGGCTCAGTTCAATCACCTCCGACGTCACTCACCTCGCCGCACAACGCCTCCCCCGTCGGTCTTGGAGTCGGAGCTCGGCTCCTCCAAGCACCAACCGACAGCACGACATCATCACCATTCACTTGCGTCTCGCCCTCCTTTGTTCCCATTCCATCCCCTCTGCCACTAGTCTCCTCCACCTGCGTCACTTCTCCCTTTTCCTCGTCATTATGATCTCGCCCCTCATCGAACCCCTTTCATCGGGTTCTCGCTCCTCTGCAAAAGGCTATGAATCCTTCCCCTCACCCCCACCTCGCGTCTATGCACGGACCACTATGACGCGTCGACCTTCGTCATCATCGCTCTACCTGAGGGCATGCTGCCCATAGCGTCTTGCCCCTTCGTCATCGCCTCGCCGCCCCATGCTCATGGACTCGCAGTTGGAGGGATAGGACATTGGTACTCTCTTGACTGGTTTACTATACTGCTATGAATTCCCACCCCATCTCGTTTACTTACACTCCGATTCCATTCAACACTTACCTCGTTTCCCTTAGCGTAGATTGTCATACATGTTCCGGCCTTTGTTCCATCAACGTCATAACTCGCCCACTCTCGTCTCATCTTGTCTCATGTCCCATGTCTCTTGCTCCCTTGATTACCTGACTTCTCCTAGTATTGAAGGACTGTTAGCTACAGTCTCGAATGCTAGTTTTGCAGTCCTCCGCTCCCCTCTCCACTTCTTCATGTGCTAAGGAAAAAGAATCAATTCTTCGCTCTATAACCTCTTCTCTATTCCCTGACTAACCTTTGCGAGCGGCGCTTCCCATGCTCACGCCGAGGGATGGCTCTATTCCTGGTCACATTCGGCCTCCTTTCAGCCCTTGGATCAGGTCACAAGAACCTCGCGTGCCCCGTGGTGGCTCGCTTCAATATCCCATTGATCTATGGATGGACCACAATAATTTGACATACTTCATGACAAAACAAAAACTCACGCGACGACAAGCCCAATGGGCACTTCTTCTCAGCAATTTTGACTTTACCATCACCCATCACCCAGGAACTATGAACAAAGCAGATGGTCTGTCCAGGCAGCCAGACTTTAAAGAGGGGATACAAAATGAAAACGATGGAAAGGTGCTCCTAGATGACAAATATTTTAAAATTAGAGCAACACGCACCTCTACTACAGAACCAATCGGTGACCAAGAACTTCGACAACAACTGCAATCTAGCAAAGACTATGACCCAGAAGTATCTAACGCATTAGCAATCATTATAAAGAGTGGACCAAGACGATTATCCAAAGGCTTACAAGACTGGAACCTCGAAGATGGACTAATATTATTTAAAGGAAAAGTCTATGTCCCAAACAATGACACCCTACGAAAGAAAATTCTGAAACTACATCATGACTCCCTCGCCACTGGGCATCCTGGCAAATGGAAAACTTACAAACTAATCAGTCGAAACTATTGGTGGCCAGGAATGCTAACCTATGTCAAAAGTTATGTAGATGGTTGCGCAATTTGCCAAAGCACAAAGAACTGCCCAAAGACAGAAACACCCCTCGTACCAATTACACCAGCTGGAGAAGTATGGAAAAGCATTACCATGGACTTTATTATGGACCTACCAATTTCACAAGGCTTTGACAGCCTCCTAGTCGTGGTAGATCGATTCAGCAAAGCAATAATCATTACCCCTTGCCACAAGACAATCACAGCAGACGAGACAGCAACACTAATCATGAACAATGTCTGGAGAAGAATAGGCCTCCCAACACAAATAATATCAGACAGAGGCCCTCAATTCACAGCAAAAGTTACTCAAGAACTATGGAAGAAGTTAAATGTCAAGATATTGTTGAGCACAGCATATCACCCACAGACAGATGGAGAAACAGAACGAGTTAACCAAGAACTAGAACAATACCTACGAATATTTTGCAACCACCAAGCAGACAATTGGGCAGAACTAATTCCCTTCATGGAGTTTGCACATAATGCCAGACAACACAGCGCTACGAACAAACCCCCTTTTGAGGTCTGGTATGGCTTTAACCCAACATTTGCTCCACCCCTTGCCTTTACATCAAAGTTCCCTTCAATCCAAGAAAGACTATGAGACTAAACCAGCTCAGAGAAGAAGTAGCTGCCTCCCTGAACCAAGCAACTGAGATCATGAAGCAATCAGGACCTCAATCCTCCACATTTCATTTTAAAGAAGGGGAATAAGTATGGTTGGAGGCCACAAATCTACAAACCACTCACCCAAAAGCAAACTAGCCCCTCGACACTATGGACCATTCAAAGTCATCACTGCCTATCTAGTAAATGTTCATCTCGAACTACCAAAGTCCTGGAAGATACACCCAGTTTTTCACCACTCTCTGATCAAACCTTATAAAGAAACCATTGCCCACAGCCCTAACTTCTCTAATCCACCACCGGTACTAGTTGAAGGAGAAGAACAATATGAGGTAGAACAGATCTTAAACTCTCGGCTCTCCCCAAATCGCAAAGGGATCCAATACCTAGTTAAATGGAAAGGGTACACTGCCACAGAAAATACTTGGGAACCAGCATCTAACCTATCAAAAGCGCAATTACTTGTTAAAGACTTCCATCAGAAATATCCGAAAGCGCTTAAAATGATTCCCACCAGGAGTAACCCCTAAACCAACAAGTCTCATCATGACCTCTGTTGACAACTATCTTTATCCTTGTTACCAACGAACTTTTCAGAGAACCCCTGCGATCACATGCACTCAATCGACCACAGCTATCCCCAAAGCAATCCATAGAACAAGAGAGAACTCCCCACGAACAAACAGACTTCGACTTTTCATATGCAAACTACTCCACCTTCCAAAGAAACAAGTCCCTACCATTGCAGGAGCAACAAGTCTATAAAGAGGGGATGAATGTTACAAACCAAGGCCAGGTCCTGGCCATAGATGGTCCTATTTCACTCAAGAGAGACCTCTCTCATTTTGCATTACCAACTCCCTTCCATTTTCTGGGCTATCCCTCCTGCAGTGCAAGCTATCACTATTGCAAAGGCACTATAACATGACCAGGCACCCGTTTCCTAATCTGGTAATCATCGTGTGGCAGCCACATGGTCACCCAGCCACCAGGAACCCGAAACAGTGGCACAAACTCTTAGAAACTGTTGCATAACTCATCTGATGTCATCAAGGCTCCAATGACATCATGGCTGACTGAGCGACTCCACAGTGACCTCATAGGCTCACTAAGCACTCCACAGTGACATCATAATGATGTCATCACTCCACAATGATCAGTAATGCGCTCAGTAAGCCTGAAACTTGACACAAGCGAGTTTATGCCTCTATAGTCCTATTGGATGGTACCAAAGAGTCTAGAATAGTCCCAGTTCTTTGTAATCGACCCTGTACACTGTATATAAGCCCCAATGAAGTATGGCAGTCGTCAGACTGTCCATTTGTGATACTCTCATCTTCCTGGGTACTCCCCTGCGACTGCTCAGTTTTAAGACTCCCCTCGCTCCCAAGGTACTCTTCAACAACCGCCTTGTCTCAAGCCTTCTTGCTGCACTGGCCTCCAGTCTTTGCCTCTGCCTCCAGTTACACGTACCAGTCCCCATCTGGTACATTCTAGTCATTTGGCTTGTCCTCCTGTTCAACGCTGCCTACGCCACGTACCATCTGTTCCGACCCTTGCCCACCTGCTCCTGACTCCACGTGGATCAGCAGTACGTGTCTTGACACCTATTGATCCCTAACCCAGGCAATGAAGATGACACACTCCCCCCTTGTTTTGTCCTTCCCGACCTCACACACGGCTTCCCCTCTCTGTTAGCCACTTATGGTCCTGGATGCCCCACTGTTACGAACCAAGGCCAAGTCCTGACCATAGATGGTCCTATTTCACTCAAGAGAGACCTCTCTCATTTTGCATTACCAACTCCCTTCCGTTTTCTGGGCTATTCCCCCTGCAGTACAAGATATCGCTATTGCAAAGGCACTATAACTCGACCAGGCACCCGTTTCCTAATCGGGTAATCATCGCGTGGCAGCCACATGGCCACCCAGCCACCAAGGACCTGAAACAGTGGCACAAACTCTTAGAAACTGTTGCATAAATCATCTGACGTCATCCAGGCTCCAATGACATCATAGCTGACTGAGCGACTCCACAGTGACCTCATAGGCTCACTAAGCGCTCCACAGTGACATCATAATGATGTCATTGCTCCACAATGATCAGTAATGCGCTCAGTAAGCCTGAAACTTGACACAAGCAAGTTTATGCCTCTGTAGTCCTATTGGATGGTACCAAAGAGTCTAGAATAGTCCCAGGTCTTTGTAATCGACCCTGTACACTGTATATGAGCCCCAATGAAGCATGGCAGTCGTCAGACTGTCCATTTGTGATACTCTCATCTTCCTGGGTACTCCCCTGCGACCGCTCAGTCTAAAGCCTCCCTCGTCTTCAAGGTACTCTTCAATGACCGCCTTGTTTAAAGCCCTTCGCTGCACTGGCCTCTAGCCTTCGCCTCTGCCTCTTGCAACACCTACCAGTCCCCATCTGGTACCTCCTCGTCGTTTGGCTCGTCCTCCTGTTCAACGCCGCCTTCGCCGCGTACCATCTGTTCCGACCCTTGCCCACCTGCTCCTGAGTCCTTAGTGATCAGCAGTATGTGTCTTGACATCTGGACAGTCTATCATCATCCCTGTATTGACCAGCCAACGCTCAAGTGTCCACTCCTAACTCCCCCACTTTGGTTAACACCTCCTTGCGCCTCCCTTCTCCTCTGCAACCTACCCCACGCACTGCCCTTCGCATCCTCACTGAAGACATCAACCCGGTCGATACATCCTCACCCCTCAGCATCTTGTACTCCCCAACAGCCCCACCATCGTCTCCCAACATTCCCCAGCCTGTCCCAGGCGACTTTGTCCCTGTCGGCACTCCCCCTCCAGCGCAGAACGAGCAACAACAAGCGGACCGTCCTCCCTTGCCTGAAGGCTTCCTCGACCGTCCCCCTTGCACGGCATTTCGCTTCCATCCGCACCAGTACTTCGTCCTTCCCACCACCAATCGTCACCAGGAGCAGTGGCGTCCTCTCCACGACTTGAATCATCAAGACTACCTCGGACGCATCCCTACCTCAGTGTTACCGAGTGGTTTGGGGTCCGGAAGATGCCGGAACACCTGAACTATGGACTGCACTGTTTGCATTATGCGTGCGTCAGATCGTGACCGTTTATGTTCGTTGATATCACATTCGGAGCGCATTGATCGTATCTTTTAGAAGATGTACTGAAGAAGCAATGAATAGCATTGCTTCTGTCCCAGATGTTCCTGTACCGCCACGTACGTCGATTCCTTGATTGGGGAAGCACTTAATGCTTCCAGCACCGAGATCGTTTACATAGAAGCAACCTCGCTTCTATGAGCCGCCTTTTGCTTCTATAGCACCAACCAGTACTACAGTAGCACGAACCTTATCCCTGTAGGGCTATATAAAGCCCCCAGTAGAAACAGTTGAGCCCTAAGCTCGACTTAGTTTGCCAATCCCAAACAGTTGACTCCTACCCCGTCTGCAGAGCCCCTCTCATCTTGTTGTCATACTCTAGAAGGATCTAAACACTCCTTCCCCTCCACGAGTATTGCTTGCTTGACTCAAGCATATCTGCATTGGTAGGACGCGTTTATAGACGCGACCATTGATCTTATTTAAGGCACTTTGGAGCCTTAACATAAGTCGAGCTTCTATCACAGACATCGCTGTGAAAGCGAACCAGAAATAGGCAGGAAGCCTAAAGACTAGGATCTAGTCATCATACGGTCAGCAACCTACGCTGAAGTAGTCAAGGGGGAGAATCTATACAGACCTCTCCACGACAAGAAGAAGGTGTACTACGTGACTCTTGACGAGCAGCACGGTTGGACACACGCCTACTTCTGTAAAGACCCCTACTGTCATTGGCATAGACAGTGGTAAGAGGGCAGACAAGTCCCGACTCCCTAGGAAAGGCAGTGGCGAGTGGACAAACTGGAAATCGAGGGAGAACATAGCATACGCGTAAAGTTCAACCAGAAATCAAAGCAAGGAACCAAATTTGGTTGGTTCAAAGCTAGAGAAAGGGACGATCTACCCTCAGGAATCAAAGGAACTGCCCTCTGGTGTTGGGCAGACCAGGAAGGACCTAACAGATACGAGGTCCGATACAAAGGAAGCTATCTTCCTTGCGAATACATCAACGATCAGTGGTACTTTGTTGATTACCACAAAGGACGTCCTTACGCAGGAGAGGACGAAGACATCGACGAATATAAGGTCCTAGGTTTAGGAACCAAGACAGATCCTTATACTACTCATTGGGAAGCCAGAGACCCAGTAGTGGACGACCCAGCTCCATTGATACAAAAGTCATCAAGTGGAGAAACAGAACAGTCGGACCCTCCGACTACAGATCAGAAAGCAGAAGCACCAGAAGTATTGGAGCTAGCTGAAAAACTAGAGCAGACAGTACACGTCTCACCCATTGAACCAACAATCGTTGAAGAGCCAGAAATATCAGTCGAAATGGCTACCATTGCAGCAACGCAGACAGCCACCATTGCCACTCAGACAGCAGGTGGAAGAACAGGGCCCACCATCGTAGTAAACCCTGGAGGAGGTCCACCTGGAGCAGGAGGACCACCTGGAAGTGGAGGAGTCCCCTTCGGACCTGCAGGTCCACCAGTACCAGGAGGAGGCCCACCCGGAGGAGGCCCTCCAGGAGGGGGACCACCGGCAGCACCTCCTGTAGGACCAGGAGCGAATCTGGCACCTCAACCGGCACCAGGCCCCCATGGGGGCAACGGATCTTTAAAAGGAGACCCTCCTGAAGTCTTCAAAGGAGACAGGAAAAAGACGAAGTACTTTGTCCAGGATTTCAATCTATGGAATCTGCTCAACAGCGACAACCCGACCATGACTATTCCAATGAAGCGAGTAGCCCTGGCTCTCACCTACATCAAAGGAGAGAAAGTACATGAATGGGTGGTCAACCAAACGAACCTGGTAGAGGCAAAAAGAAATGGGGACCCGCCGTCTCCTTATGCACCAGTGCAACTAGATCCAACTGACATGCTCTTTTGGACCGAATTTGTGGATGACTTCTTCAGAGAATTCAAAGACACCACAGAGCCTGAAGACGCTTTCATGGAGCTACAACAATTGTCCATGTCTAAAGCAGCATCGCTGGATGACTATACCAGCAAATTCCTTGTTCTGCTCAGTAAAGCAGGATGGGACCAGAATTCACCAGGAGCAGTAGAAGCCTACAAGGCTGGTCTAATCACCTGGCTGGTGCGACGAATCTACAATCGACCAGTCAGAGACATACCTGCCATCAATGATCTACGAGCATGGATTAATGCTGCTAGGGAAGAACAGGCCAGGGACCAGCTCATGAAAGCCAATATTGGATCTGGAGGTGGATCGTTGACCACCAGGGAAAATCGCATGAAATCCCTACAGATGGGAAAAAGGCGAAACCAAAGAGATCCAAATGCAATGGAAGTGGACTCGGTATCCACCGATGCAGCAAGGACCAAGCGACGTCCTCCTCTGACAGAGGAAAAGAAGAAACTGCTAGCAGAAGGGAAATGCTTCATCTGCAAGAAAGCAGGACATATCAGTCGGAACTGTCCTGACAAGGACAGAGTCAAGAAGAAATCAAGTAACCCAAAGGACAAAGGGAAAGCTCGAGCTCTGGAAACAGAGAAGGAGGACGACTCAGGGGACAGTGGAAATGAAAGCACTGTCTCCGGACGATCTACATCTCCTCCTCCTACCTATAACAAGAGCTCCTCCTCGGCGTCCATAAAGAAGATGTCCACCAAACAGAAGGAGGACTTGTTGGAAGAACTGATGGAACAGGGTTTTTAGGAACACCTAAGTCGACGGCCTGGCTTAGGAAGAATAGTGTGTTGCAAGTGTACATTAGAAGACTGAATGCTATGAATATTCCATTCACTTTCGTCACTGCACACACGACGGCCGAGGAATCTGCTCTACTGGACAGTGGAGCAACAGAGAACTTCATCGATCACTCAGCTTGGAAAAGACTGAAGATTGGGAAACAGGAACTACATGAACCCATGATAGTACGAAACGTCGACGGAACCCAGAATAAGCAAGGGGAACTCACCCATTACTGCTGGCTTCGCGTCCGATACAAGGAGAAAGAGAGCTTGCAAAAGTTCTATCTCACAGATTTAGGAACAGATCGGGTCATCCTGGGATATCCCTTCCTATATGAATTCGACCCCACCATCAACTGGAAGAAAGGACAACTGATGGAAGGAACGGTACAAATTGAGACTGCTCGATACAAGTACCTGGATCTCTATGTCGCAAAACTCCAAAAGCGAGCAAGAGATGAAACCGACAATTGAAGAAAGGGGAAGCCATTTACCTACAAAA
>JAGFNK010001057.1:0-15567 GCA_025769875.1 Russula earlei
GTTGTAATTCATCTAATACACATGTGGAGGTGGCTTGAGTCCAGCTCCACCAATTCTCACTCAAATCTCATGAAAACAATGGGGCTGCCTAGCCCTCATTCAGGCGATTCAGGGACAATAAGTTTCATATGAATTGAAGCTGTTTTGAGGGAGATATTCATCCCCACGTTTGAGAGGGTTTTCTGCGCCGATTTGGGTGGAATTCAAACTCCGCCAAGTGCGCTGAAAATGGCAATAAAAATAAATTCAATGCACACTTACTACTGTCATCAACCCACCAACCATGCCAGCTTACTTAAGGTACCTAGCACTTGGTCAGAATTTGTAGACACACTGAAAATGATGATCTTGATTTCTTTCAAATGGGGGGTGAAAGTAGTGATTAATGTGAATCCACCCATGTTTTTTTTTTGTCAGAATATACCCATTTGATGTTTTCCCCTTCCTTGTGTTTTTGGAGAGATGTCACGCAGAATGGTAGAGTTCAAGTCAGTGCTTCAAATTGGCATCCTTGGCTAATCACATGTCTCTAAGCTGTCCTCATCCTCTCATTAGCCCCATTGCTGTAACACTCTCCCGCTCCTGCATTGCAGTGTAATAAACTGTTTAATTGATGCTGCCCATCCACACAAAGTGATCATGCTGGACAGATGATGCATATGAGGACCAAATTCAAGGAGCATGTTGAAGCAGATGGGCGCAGGTTATGATAACAGCGATAAGATCCTTAAGATCTATCACAAGATATTTCAGTATTGTGTAAGACAAGACTATAATTCAGTAATACCTATCAAAAGATATCTACAATGCATGATTAGATGTGAGAGATAAGATAGGAAACAGTAAGTACTCACTTCAGTATTGTGTAAGACAAGACTGAAGTAATCTATCAAAATACGATGCTCTTAAGTACTCCAGAGCGTCTCTAAGTACACTGCAAGTAGCTACCATCAATAAGAAACAAAGATCATACAAGGAACAGTCATTAGTAGCTACCAATTGTCATCAATTAACTTATCATTGTAAGTAACGCAGATCTCAGCATATGAGCTGAGCTGGACCGTGTGATCCGATGTGTCATGCGTCTATGCTGGTGTTGCCTGGTCCACGGAACTGATGCGTTAACGCATTCGGCTGTGATTACATCACAATGTCCCAGGGTAGTGGTAACATACCAAATCACCCAAATCAATGATAATCTCAACAGAGCAATCACTGAGTGGCAGGAGGGCCACTTCAAAAGTAGATGAGCAGCTGCGATTGCCCACAATGTGAGGAGCAGTCATTTGGTTCTCTAACGCTTATAAATTCCCTTAGGTTCCTCTTCAGATACTCAGTGATTGCATCAATGGGTGTTGTTGCAAGAAGGATGCAAATATGACTCAGCAACTGCTCTCGAAGGAACAGGAGGGTGCGCTAGTTTCCTGGGTAGGCCACCAGGCCTTGATTGCCAAACCAATGGACCAGAACAATGTCAAGTCTCTCAGGTACAACATGTCTGGCATCATCCCAGGCAAGAACTGGCACCGCTGTTTCCAGAAGCAGCACCCAGAGCTTTGGTCGTCAAAGCCAAGTAATCTGGATCCCAAGCATGCTCAGAACTTCAACATCTCAAATGTCACTTGATATTTTGAGCTAGTCAAGCAGGTCTATGACAAGCACCCAAACCTCCCACCAGAGCACATCTGGAACATGGACGAGAAGGGTTTGCAACTTGGTGGAGGCCCATTCACTTGCTTCTTAACTTCATACCATCATCATGCCCACCGGGCAAACGATCCCTCTCTCAGCTTTTCTCCCCTTTCCTGAGGAACAACTCCGAGACCTACTACCCCCCCAACCATGACTCTTTGGCTAGTATACTTGGGCTTGCCCATGCCTATCTAAAGCATCTGCATCCCTCTAAACTCGCCCAACCAGACGAGTCAATGAAGGCCTCTGCACACCTCCTGAAGCTCTTCCTGAATGATACTCTAGTCACTGCCCTCCCCTTAGGGCACCACCCACAATCCACTGCCCTTACCAGAGAACTTAACTTGCTCCAGAACCACCTCACCAGCCTGGAGACCACACTTATCAATCTCACTCAGGCTTCAGTTGATGTGAGAAAGGAAATCAAAGCCCTGCCCAAAAACACTACAACACCCGCCAAGGCCAAAGTCCCATTGACCCCAGCCTCTAACACCACTCCCACATATGCAGCCAAGGCCTCCCTTCACCCCCACCCTAGTGTGGTCATGAAGACATCTGCTTACACCTGGCCGGCCTCCCTCTGCCCTAACCCTGTGGACATATGCACCACCATCAACTCTGCCTTACATTCAACCAACAACAACCAAGTCCACATGTCTGCTGCAAGGTGGACACAAAAGGGTAACCTAGTGATTTGGGGTGGTCTGAATACCATGGCACACAACCTCATGACCTCCCTCCCTGCAATCTCTGAGGCCCTGCAAGCCTCCCTCTCAGTCAACTCTATCTCTGCCCCCCAAGAACCCCCACCAGTATGACCAAACGTCAAATGGTCCAAACTTACAATAAATGCTGCCCCAACTAGCAAAACTAACACAAGAGAAGCATATACCCCACATGAGTGCCACCAAGCACTTCTGGCTGAGAACCCCACCTACGCCACCCTCACCATTACCCAACCCCCATCATGGGTTAGGTCCCCATCAACTTATGCCCCAGGCGTGCACTCCTCCCTCTCAGTCTCCTTTGAAGACCCAGATGGCACAAAAGCCCAGGCACTCCTCTGCTTACGCACCCTACACATGCTTGGGCATGTGGTGACCCTAAAGTGCTGGAGAAGCAACCCACCAAAGAACACCAATAAGAAACACCCCACCCCAAAACATCCAACCCTCAACCCAACTGACGCCACTCCCACCCCAAGCACTGCCAACTTCCTGCCCAGCCCCACTCACCCTGCCCCCAACATCCTTCACCGGACTGGCCTTTGCACCTTTCAGCAGAATACCACCTGCCCCCATGCTCTAGACACATGTGTCTGTGCTGGAGACACAGTCAAACCCTCCCACACAATGTGTGAGCAATGCTCCACCCCCTAACTATACCGGACAATAGGCTTTTTGATCATGTGTTTTCACTCATGTTTTTGCCACCCCCACGTACAACTCCAATCCCCTGCACCTTCGATCTGAGCTGGTTCCCCATGCTCTGGCCCCCCTTTCTTTTGTCCCTTCTCACTCGAATATGAAACCCGCTCCCCTATCCCTATATATGCAGAATGGTAGGAAGTCATAGGTTACTTTTAGTGTTTTGGGCTGGGCACAGTGTGTGATAAGCCTGCTCTTAGGTACCCAGGGACTGCCCATGTACTTAGTTTATAAAGCGGTATACAAAAGCAAATTCAAATTCAAAAAAAAAAAACTTGGTGGAGGCTGCAAATGGTACAAAAAATATTTTCACCTATGCACCCTCAAGAAAAGCAAATTTTATCATGTGCATTCTGATTCCCTTGAACTTGTCACCATCATCGAGTGTATTTCACCCTCCAGGTTGTCTGTTCCCCCAGTGTTTGTCCTTTCAAATGGGCCTCTCCCGGTCCACCGTGAATCCAATCTGGATGCCCCAATCAGGAGGATTGCCACATCCCAAAACAGGTGGACAGACAACAAAATTGGTTTGTCATGGTTCCGCCATGCCTTCATTCCCTTCGCTCTGGACCACAAGGTCACTGATGACCTGTCATCCTTTTTGTTGATGGTCACAACTCTCACAAGACTGACAGATTCCAGGCACTTGCGTACCAACACAACATCATTGTCATCGCCTTCCCCTCCAAGTGCACTCACAAGCTCCAACCACTCGACATCAAAGTTTTTTGCCACACACAGTGGAACTGGTCCATTCATTGTGACCGCCGCATCTGTGAAAACATTCCCATCACATGTTACAACATCATTGTTGAATATATGAAGGTGCGCACTCAGACAATGACCCACAAGCTCCTCATGTCTGCATTCTCCTCCACCGGCATCCACCCCTTCAACCCCTCCATCTTCATTGAGGCTGATTTTGCACCTTCCAAAGCTTACTCCACCATTCAGCACATCCCAATCTCATTGCCTGTTGATGTTCCCTCATCCTCCCCCCTTCCCTCTGAGTCCTCTGACTGGGATGGCTCAGACACCAATGAGGGCATGCAAGATGACAAGCATGTGCAAGACGGTCTTGATGTAATGGACAAAGACCCAGTCACATTTGACTGGGACACAGAGTCCGATGACTTGGACTTTGCGCCACTGCCAGACTGTGTGAACAACCCGCCACCACCATGTTCGTGTTCTCCTTCCATCATGTCTTCTGCAACCCCCCCCCATCCCTTCACCAGCTCCCCTTGCTTCATGTCCACATGTCTAGCTTAATTTGGCTCCATCCTCTTCCTTGCCTACAACAGACAATGAACGCACTTCAGCCATTATGCAAAATGTGTCAGAGCATCCATGTGATGTGTCCACCAGCCAAGACCCTCTCCAGCTCATCCCTCCCTTCACTCGCTCTCAAAGGGCGAGTTCTTCCCCTGTGATGTCTCTCTCAATCGCAATTGGTTCTCACCATGCACCAATCCCCACTACATTCCAGGAGATGAGTTCAGAGCTCTCTCAACTCCAGTTGATGGTGGAGCTAATGGGAAGGGAGATCCTTCAATCCAGGGCAGAGACCAGCTCCAGTAACACACACTGCACCATCATGAAGCATGCAGCATCTGATGCCAGGACATAGTTGGAAAATCAGAAGTGCAAGACATGCCATTTTGTGAAGACAAGCGCATGTTTTGTTGCCCATCCTGAAGTTGAGGCACAGTGGCTCACTCACTGAACAGGAAGAGAAGGCCCGGCTCACAAGAGAGGCTGCTGAGAAGGCAGCTCAAAAGTCAACCAATGAAGCAGCTTGTGATGCACAAATCTCAGAGGACATATGGTCTAAGGTTTTCAATGGTGAGTCTCAATGTCTATTTACAATGATGCACTCATGTTTTACAGAACCACTTTCCTCATATAAATGCAAAGATGACCTTATCAGGCTCTCTGGTGCGCTTGGACTCAAGATGTCGGGCACCATCAATGAGCTGGTTCGCCAGCTCAAGTCCCACCTCAAAGTGCATGTGGGCCTTTGTGATCAGCCTCAATTTGCTGGGCTCTTCCTTCAAGGCAGGCAGAATTGGATCAAGAGTGTTTAGTTAATTCCTGTATGCACACAGTATTAAATTGTCTTTTTTCCTTGCCCCCCCCCCCCCCAAACCTCTAATTGCAGTGTTTTTACCCATCTCATCAACAATGTAAGGTTCAAACAGTGCTTCAAAGTTTTCATTACATGTCTGGTGACTATTTGTGACTGACCAAGTGCTAGGTACCTTAAGTAAGCTGCACGGTTGGTGGGTCAGTGACAGTATTTCCCATGGATCAACCTTCCTTGACAACAAGGATCTGATTTTATCACACACTATGTGTGACGTTCGTGTGTAAGCAAGATTAGCAATTCCAATTTCATGGTCATGCTCACTTGCATATTGTCCAAGAATGGTAGGTGCGTCCACGTATGATTTGATGACTATTCGGCAATGGCAACCCATCTTCTTGATCTTGGATCTCCATGTGCAATCAGGGTGCTTCTTTACATAATGCAAAGCTCCCCCAGATAGTTGGCAGGAACAGATGAAACCTTTTTTTGTCCATCCCTGCCCATGCTTGGTGCTGTCATGAATTACCCCCTTGTTGGTTCATCACTAACCTCTTCTGTTATTGTTTTCTTCTGTCACCCTCGTCCCTTTGGTTACTGTTTCATCCCTTGATATTGATTGACAGCTGTCACTTTACCTCCTTGTGTTTCACTTGTCATTGATCTCCTTTTGCTATTGGCTCACTTTTTATCTATTGTTCTGCATATAGTACTGTACAGCCTCGCTACATACAGTATTTAAGCACCTGTAGAAGCTGGGGAATGCCCCAAGCTTAGCTTTGTCCCATCTCCTGTCACATCCCTTTGCCCTGTATCCTCTCTCAATCACAACTTGCTTGTGCTGGCTTATACCTTGCTTGACATCACATACTAGGAGGAACCCTTATGTTCCTCTTACTCCTCTTTTGCTCCATCATTGTCCTCCTCTTCTGTGAAACCAGAAGATTGACTCTGTCTGCAGACTGAGCCATCATCTGACTCAATCTTGAGGTGCTAAACCTTTGATCCAGTCTCTTTGAGCCGGCCTCCACTGAACCTTTGAACCAAGTCACAGGGACTTGGGCCCCACTGAACCCTGAGCTAACATTCCAATGACCACGATGCCATAACAGGTGCTGGATGTCATCAATTCAATTGCATGAGCCAGTTCTTCTTGCCAGTGCCACGCATTGAAATCAGCTGCTGTTGGCCATTCCATGGGGTATCTGCCATGCTCCTGGTCATAAGTAAAATCTCCCCTCTTTCCAGAATTGGCAATGATCTTTGAAGGGGCATGCCTGAACTTTACACATTGTGTCACACAAGGGGTGCTTGGGCCAGAAGCGGTGGATGGAGCGGATGGGGCAGATGATGCATCAGTCAATTGGAACAGGATAACATTTGTTTTTGATTTGGTAGGGAAAAAGGTAAGTAGTTATGCTACTGTTAACTCACTTATATGTGTAATTTAACATGTGATTGAACCCCCGATTCTCTTGCCAACCCAATCACCTTTTATGGCAATTCTTGATCATCCAACCCACCACTAAAAGTCAAAAGCTGACATTGTGGAGCAATGACATCATAATGATATCACTGTGGAGTGTTTGGTGAGTATATGACATCATAGTGGAGCTGCTCACTCAGCCATGATGTCAGTGGAGCTTCATGACATCATATGGATTGTTTTAGGAGGTCTAGGAGTCTGTCCAGTGTTATGGGACTTTAGTGGCTGAGTGGCCATGTGGCTAGCACGTGGTAGGTTACCCAATTAGGGAGGAGGGTGTCTGAGCAAGCCACAGAGAGTTGGAGGCTGATGATTGCTGTCAGAACTCACTGTTGAACAATCCAGTTCAAGAGTGAGATAGGAACTCAGAGACAAGTCAACTGAGTTTGAGGATGAAGTTGGCAAAGAGCATGGTCCAAACAAGTAGCAAGTACCAGAAGGGTACTGGTACTGGCTGTGAGAGGTGATCACAGAAGGAGAGGGCCAGGATGTACTAGATAGGGTGGTCACAAAGGAGTACCCTTGGTAATAGAGTGCTACAAATCAAATGTACAGTCTGAAGACTGTCCATTACTTTATTGAGCGCTTAGATACTACAAGAGAACTGCTAAATAGAGAGCAAGTCATAACCTTGTTATCAAGCACAACTGATGGATGAGTAAGAAGTCAGAACATGCTTAGTGAGCATGCTCAGTCATGCTCAGTAAGCTGCTGATTAAGAAGGCCCATAATGATGAATAAGGATCTTTAGTGTCCACATGTTTCACTGCCTTAGTGCACATGCAAAGCATCTGATCCATTTACTGTTAGTTAGTGTTAGTTTAGGGCCAGTCATTTGGGGGACTTGGGGTATTTGACAGTGGAATAGTGTTGCCTATAAGGTTCCTTATACTGTTCTATTAGGGTCCTTAGGCCCCTTTTACCAACCAAGAATTCTTGAATCTTGAACTTGAACTTGGATTTCGGGATTTTCTGGGAGTGACAGGAGTGACAGGAGTGATGTAAGTGATATGATGTATATAATAAATTAATATGCATTATTTTATGTTGTCATTTGCATATTTGCATATATGGGGTTACACATGATGTGTCAGCGTCAAACTTGTCCAACTCGAGCTCAACATCTGGGTGCTTGCAGCCCCATTTTCACCAGAACTGCACATACAAAATGTGCACAAAGATGTGCACCCACACATTGGTGACACATATTCTGCCTTAATGACATGCTTGCAATACCCCACTTGGAAGGAGTGGAAGGAAGGGTTAGAAAAAATATTTTACATATCACATGTAAACCCAGCAAATCACACCAAAAAATAACTAATATTTGAAATAGACTCATATTCATTTATTATGTCACTTACATCACACCTGTCACACCTGTCACACCTGGAAAATCCCAAAATCCAAGTTCAAGTTCAAGATTCAAGAATTCTTGGTTGGTAAAGGGGCCTTAGAGTCAACCTTAATATCCATATTAAGGTCCTTAGTATTGCTTTATAGTTTGTTCTAAGGTTATTAGAGTTAGTCTAATAACATGTTCTTGTGGCAACTCACTGTTAAACAATCCAGTTCAAGAGTGAGGGGAAAGCTCAGAGACAAGTCAATAGATGTCTAAGACAGCATGGGCAAGGAGGAGGATCCAGAGCAGTAACAAATACCAAAGGGGTACTGTTACTGGCAACATGGAGAAGTTACACAAAGGGGAGGCTAGTGGAGCACAAGGGGGTGGTCCTGGAGGAGTACCCCTGGAGAAGAGAGTGCTGCAAATCAAATGGACAGTCTGAAGACTGTCTGGTACTTTATTGAGCACTTCTATATTACAAGAGAACTACTGCATAAGGAACAAGCTGTAACCTTGTTATCAAGCACAATAGCTTGATGAGTAAGACATCTAGGGGTGCTTGGTAAGCATGCTCAGTCATGCTTAGTCACTTGCCGAGTACGGAGGACTTTGGTGATGAGTAATGGTTCTTGGAATCCATGTGATCGTCGTATAGGACTCATGTGAACTATATGGCCTGTTGGCCATTTTAGGAGTCTCCAGGTTGAGTTTTCATTTTGTGTGTTGAGTGGTTATAAGGGTTGAACCACTTTACTGTAGTAAAGGCCAAGTAGCTCAGTGGCCATGAGTGCTTGGTCTAGTTGGTCAGAGGTCCTGGGTTCAATCCTGGCAGTGGGCTATCTTACAAGGTGACTTGGAGCCAAACTTGGCACTGTTGTTTTGTAAGTATATAATGCTTGTTGTTTAGTCCCCTTCCTATTAAAGTCTGTAGCCAGCTTCTGTATCAAGGGTCTTGGGTTCAATCCTCTATAATGGACTATTATGTGAGATATAACGGGAGTCAATTCTGGCACTGTTGTCTTGCTGGTTAATAGTTGTATGTGTTCCTTGTTAAGTCCCTGTGAAGTCCCATTAATGGAATGGACTCTTTGAGAGCATTCATGACAGTTCTAGGGCCTATAGTATCTTCATTAGTGTCCAATGTAGGGCACTTGAGGTCATCCTAAAGGGTCCTTAGGGAGCCTTTAATATTGTCTTTTATTGCTAGAAGGGTTGCCACTAAGTAGGGCTTATTGTATGTCAATTGTGCCTAGAATCAATCATGCGACCATGTGCATGTGATATTGTGGACACCTCTACTTGTCAAGACATGTACTGCTGATCACTAAGGACTCAGGAGCAGGTGGGCAAGGGTTGGAACAGATGGTACGCGGCGTAAATGGCGTTGAACAGGAGGACGAGCCAAATGACTAGAAGATACCAGATGGGGACTGGTACGTGTTGCAGGAGGCAGAGGCGAAGAGTAGAGGCCAGTGCAGCGAGGGGCTTTAAACAAGGCGGTCGTTGAAGAGTACCTTGAAGACGAGGGAGGACTTTAGACTGAGCGGTCGCAGGGGAGTACCCAGGAAGATGAGAGTATCACAAATGGACAGTCTGACGACTGCCATGCTTCATTGGGGCTTATATACAGTGTACATGGTCAATTACAAAGCACTGGGACTATTCTAGACTCTTTGGTACCATCCAATAGGACTACAGAGGCATAAACTTGCTTGTGTCAAGTTTCAGGCTTACTGAGCGCATTACTGATCATTGTGGAGCGATGACATCATTATGATGTCACTGTGGGGCGCTTAGTGAGCCTATGAGGTCACTGTGGAGTTGCTCAGTCAGCCATGATGTCATTGGAGCCTTGATGACATCAGATGATTTATGCAACAGTTTCTAAGAGTTTGTGCCACTGTTTTGGGTCCATGGTGGCTGGGTGGCCATGTGGCTGCCACGCAATGATTACCTGATTAGGAAACGGGTACCTGGTCATGTTATAGTGCCTTTGCAATAGCAATATCTTGTACCACAGGAGGGATAGCCCAGAAAATGGAAGGGAGTCGGCAATGCAAAGTGAGAGAGGTCTTTCTTGAGTAAAATAGGACAATCCTCGGCCAGGACTTGGCCTTGGTTCATAACACTACTCACCCCTTTTGGTCATGTGAACAGGTGGGATCATAGAGGCTGTGTTTCCTCTAATAAGGAAGGGTCCTTCAAGGGCCCTCTCTGGGAAATGGTTCATGACAGGAATGGTCCTTGAAAGTAGAGGCAGACAGATGATACAAAGTAGGAATGGTTATTTGAGTGAAATGGAGAGGTACTTGGCCAGGCCTTGGCTTTGATTCACAACACCCTCTTCTCTGTTGCCTCCATCTCCCATGACTCTCACCCTCCAGCACCACCAACCTCTCTCACCACTACACTTGCACTTGCCACTGCCATTGCCTCTGCATTGACAGCAGCAGCAACAACAACAACAATGCAGCTAACACTTGGCAACACCACAAGGCACAACAGCACATTTGACATGCCACAAGCATGCCATGCCACCTCACTGCTTCACTGCAACATGCCCACCACTATGGCATGGAAACAAGACCACATGCACAAGGCCAAAGCTAACTCAAGAAGGTTTGACTGAGGACAGTCAATGTTACACCATTTTCCTTTTACGTTTACCGCTTACCTTTTGCTATGGACTGCTTGCTTTTGTACGTCCCTTTACTTACTAGTCTCATGATCTCTTACGTCTTGTGATCCCTTCTGTGTTATCATGTGATCCATACATGTCCAGGTAACACTGGATTGCTGTTACTTTCCCTTTGTTTGGTTCTCTTTCCATTTATATTCACTTCTTAGTTTCGACTGTGCAATGCTGCGCACCTACTGTGCAGCACAGTTACTTGGTTCTGACTCATTCATGACCTCATTCCTATGACTCCTACTTATTATGACTCCTACTATACTAGTAGCACAGTCAAAGCGCAGCTATTGCTGCGCTTCTCCTATATATATAAGCTCAGTACTTTGTGACCAAAGCCCTAAGCTTGGTCTCTTGTAGAATCCAACCTACTCTTGTCCAACATATTCTCCTGTAACCCACTTCACTCTCACAAACTTAAACCACAACCACCTCTCCATTTCATCAACTCTCAACACACCATCCACCATCTACTCTTCGCCTTTCCCTTCCTTCCCTAAGAGTCTCTCTTCACTCTCCTGAGAAGAGCTCTCGTCCTTTAAGACCTACCTTCCTCTACTCTCTCTGTGTTGTTCAAGGTCCCCGATGGACTTGAATGCATATAGCTAGTGGAGCCAGCCCTAGTCTATCCCATTATAAACTTACCCTAGCTTCTCAACGGACCGAGTTGTACTAGGAAGGGTCTATTGGCCATAACCTGTTTAGCATAAAACACTTCGACCGCTGCAGGGATCCTTACTCATTATACATGGGAACCAGCCCATTTCTTGAACACCTCTCTATCATCAACTTGTTTTCTGCTTGTGAACTGACATGGCTAGTTACCGTGACAATCAACCCCCCAGGAGGTGTAAGATGTGTGAGCCTGCTGGCCAGTTATATCACATGACTTGTACTCACCCCTATGCACATGTGACACATCATATATCAAGCTATTCATTATGCCCTCTCTCTTTCATCATAGTTTGATCTCACTCAGTCTAGATTCCCTTTCATCATGCCTCCTGCCCAGTTACTGTTTCCAAGAATAGGATTTCCCTTTTGTGCCTCTCCCACTTGCACTTGTCTACAAAAGTCAAGAAGCCAAACAACCACACACAAGGTGCTTGCTCCCCTCAGTTTCTCTCTGACCATACCCACCTTCAGATCATAGCAACATGAACTCTATGTGCCCATGGTGGCATGCTACAATACTCAAGGCTCTCCAGGATGGGTGGCCTGGTTGAGCATGCTGGAGGGCAAGACAATGTCCCATTCAGGGAGGTTGGGTGTCTGAAAAGGTGAGGGGGATGTGAGTCTGCTTCATTCTCTCCTCAGTGTTGCTCTATACCTTGGAAGAAGGCTAGGAGCAAGGCATCAGGTGTAGTAACATCAAGGACCTCCATCTCAGGAGTAAGGTCAGACTGAGGGACAATTTTGTTGGTGATGACTAGCATTATGTGGTGGTTTCGGGCCACCAGGGGCACATGCAGAGGAGCACGAAAGTGTGACACAGCACATCCCCGGGATCATTCTTGATCCCTTAAATTTTTTCCACTCCCCTCAGGGGAAAATACATTCTGCTGTGACCCTTCTCAGGCCTTGTACGACCCACATCAAAACCGAAAATGTGTGAAAAGCAAGAACTGTTGAGATTATCATTGATTTGGGTGATTTGGTATGTTACCACCACCCTGGGACATTGTGATGTAATCACAGCTCAGACACATTGATGTGTCAGTTACACGGACCGGGCATCACCGGCTCAGCTCATATGCTGAGATCTGCGTTACTTACAATGATAAGTTATTGCTGTTTTCAGCGCACTTGGCGGAGCTTGAATTTCACCCAAATCGGCACAGAAACCCCCTCAAACATGCGGGATGAATATCTCCTTCAAAACAGCTTCAATTCATATGAAATTTATTGTCCCTGAATCGCCTGAATGAGGGCTAGGCAGCCCCATTGTTTTCATGAGATTTGAGTGAGAATTGGTGGAGCTGGACTCAAGCCACCTCCACATGTGTATTAGATGAATTACAACTCAAAATCATGGTCTATATCTATTATTTTTCCCTCATGTTGTACCCATGGGCTGTCTTGAGGCAGCCCCATAGTGTTTTTGACTCAAGTGTTGTGGTGTGCAACATTGTTTCAGTGTGATCAGAGTGACAGCCAGCCCCTCATTGCCCCTCTCACCTCTCCATTCTGACCATCCTTTGCCCTCATTCCCACCACACCTGCTGTCTCAGCCGCATCAGTTGCACCGCTCCCTTCCAACTCGCATTTGGCCCTCCACACCCACAGTCGCAGCCACGCCAGTCACACTGCCTGCGTTGACCTGCCATCTGTCTTCACCACGCGCCGCACTCCATCAGCATGCCGACTCAGTTAGAATACCTCAAGCTCAAGTGGGATCTGGAGGACCTTATCGCCTCCTCATCAAGACTCTGCATGTGTGACTGGGAAGATGTAGACGAATACTACCAGAGTTTCAGGGCAATCTGTGGTCCCCTCATCCATGCCGCCTGTGCTACGAAGATTGCAATGAGTCATTCTGGCTCGGACTCCACCCGGACGACCACTGGATGGTCTCCCAACGTCTTGGCCCCTGGCGCCCGAATGAACAGCAGAGGCACTTTGTCGATTTCCAAGAAGTATTCAACACACTAGTCAAGATATTCTCTCAGCATCCCTGTGACATTCAGCGGGAATGCCAACTCTGCTCTGCAGACAAAGACAAAGACGACTACACATACCCTGCGCCCATGCCCGCTCCAGCCTCCATCCCTACATCGTGCACCATCACCTCCGCCTCACCTGCCTTGCCCATCGTCCCTGCGGTTCCCACCTCATCCGCCATTCCCGTCACCTCGTTCACCACCGCCATCCTCAACTCACCAGCCATCATTGCTTTGGCTCCACCTGCCCTCACCATCCCAGCATCGCCCGCATTTGCCATCATCACCACCTCGTCTGTCCCCACTGCCGTAGCCTCAGCCGTGACATCGCCTATCGCCACTGTCCCCGTCTTTGCCCAACCAGCTCCTGCACCCTCAGTGTCGCCTGCTATGGCCACTGTCTCAGCTCCATGCACAACCACCATCTCAACCTTGCCCACTGACATTTTAGCGCCACCCGCCACATCAGCGCTTGCAGCCTCGTCTGCCACCCCCGCCTTTGTCTCATCTGCTCCCATGCCCTCAGTCATCTCATTGTTACGAACCAAGGCCAAGTCCTGGCCAAGGATTGTCCTATTTTACTCAAGAAAGACCTCTCTCACTTTGCATTGCCAACTCCCTTCCATTTTCTGGGCTATCCCTCCTGTGGTACAAGATATTGCTATTGCAAAAGCACTCTAACACGACCAGGCACCGGTTTCCTAATCGGGTAATCATCGCGTGGCAGCCACATGGCCACCCAGCCACCATGGACCCGAAACAGCGGCACAAACTCTTAGAAACTGTTGCATAAATCATCTGACGTCATCAAGGCTCCAATGACATCATGGCTGACTGAGCAACTCCACAGTGACCTCATAGGCTCACTAAGCGCCCCACAGTGACATCATTATGATGTCATCGCTCCACAATGATCAGTAATGCGCTCAGTAAGCCTGAAACTTGGCATAAACAAGTTTATGCCTCTGTAGTCCTATTGGATGGAACCAAAGAGTCTAGAATAGTCCCAGTGCTTTGTAATCGACCCTGTACACTGTATATAAGCCCCAATGAAGCATGGCAGTCGTCAGACTGTCCATTTGTGATACTCTCTACTTCCTGGGTACTCCCCTGCGACTGCTCAGTCTAAAGCCTTCCCTCGTCTTCAAGGTACTCTTCAACGACCGCCTTGTTTAAAGTCCCTCGCTGCACTGGCCTCTACTCTTCGCCTCTGCCTCTTGCAACACATACCAGTCCCCATCTGGTATCTTCTAGTCGTTTGGCTCGTCCTCCTGTTCAACGCCGTTTACGCCGCGTACCATCTGTTCCGACCCCTGCCCACCTGCTCCTGAGTCCTTAGTGATCAGCAGTACGTGTCTTGACATCTGGACAGTCTCTCATCATTCTTGTATTGACCAGCCAACGCTCAAGTGTCTACTCCCAACTCCCCCACTCTTGTCAATACCTCCCTGCGTCTCCCTTCTCCTCTCCAGCCCACTCCATGCACTGCCCTTCGCATCCTCACTGAAGACGTCGACCCGGTCGACACATCCTCACCCCTCAGCCTCTTGTACTCCCCAACGGCTCCCCCATCGTCTCCTACCACTGTCCAGCCTATCCCAGACAACTTTGTCCCTGTCGGCACTCCCCCTCCAGCGCAGAACGAGCAACAGCAAGCGGACCGTCCTCCCTTACCTGAAGGCTTCCTCGACCGCCCCCCTGCACAGTATTTCGCTTCCATCCGCACCAGTACTTCGTCCTCCCTACCACCAATCGTCGCCAGGAGCAGTGGCGTCCCCTCCACGACTTGAATCATCAAGACTACCTTGGACGCATCCCTACCCTCAGACCAGTTAGCTCGTCGCGCATTCACAGACACCTTCACTACCGCCTTTCGTGCACGCATCGTCCACACTTTTGCGGTAGAACCCTCCAACACTGCCCTTGCCACCCAGTACAATCTCACCCCCTTCGGCATCTGCTCCAACGTCGGGATATACGCCCCGGACGCTGACTTTCCCCTCGGACGCATCGCTTACATTTTTAACACCTCGTTATTTAGGAAACTACTTACCTTGCCTGCTATTTACTGCCCTGCTTACGAGGGCTCGTTTTGCTTATCTATCGTACACGATTTCTTGGACGGGACGTCTCGCTTTCGCATACGGCTACTTACACTTCGAGGAGAACAGTAACCGCGTGT